>AP025043.1:2257206-2469430 GCA_036186865.1 Eustoma russellianum
GTCACCGTACCCCCTTGCGGTGAGGGTATCCTGTCCCGTTGAAACTACGCATAGTGCGTCACTGTCAGAAGCCTCTATTGAAGCATTCCTAGGGGAAAAAGTGAAACATGAAATTTTATAACATAAAAAGGTACATTGTAGACAAACAATTAAATGTTCTTTAAGGCAAAGCGCATGTGTGTGTTTATGTTAGATAAAAAAGGATGAACCCCAACCAGTAAGGGTCCCAGCCACACTTACTCTTAAAGGTAATGTAGGGATGTAAATCAGGTATCCAACGGCCAGCTAGCAGGAGCTTAGTCATATACACAGTAGTTTGCATAAGGACCCCCAGCACTGCAGGCAAGCCTACAGGTCAAGAAAGCTCTCACACTATGCACTTGATGGAAAGGGGCACTCTTGCCTTTGGCAAGAATCAAAACCCTGACCTCCCTTTCGAGAACTCCTGTCCGGAACCAGTTGAGCTATGTCATGAGGACAAATTTTGTGTCTATGTTTAGATATAATGTATGTGTGTGTGTGTGTATGTATAGATGAATGTAGCACCTAAGGTTGTCGGGTCGTCTATAAGCTTATAAAGTATGAACCATTGATTGTATTTTTCTTTTAAACAATAAACTATTCAAGTTAATAGGTCAGCTTATGCACATCTAGTCCGTTTGTAAATCGGAGGAAAATAATACGTGTACCCCAGTATTACGTGAAAAATCATGGAAAACCTTGTAACTCTATTCGGTCTTCTAATTCATAAACACATGTAACATGATATTCTATAATGTAACATCAACACGTCAACATATGTGACACGGTATTTCATAATGTGTTGGAAGAAAGTATACAAGAATGATTATGTATGTCCTTCTTAGCAAAATTTGTAGTATTCAAATGCTAGTTGGAGAATTTATTTATAGCTTTGAAAATCAAAAGCTAACATAAAATTAAATATCCTTTCCGTATTAACAGGAGATATATGTGTTATAAAAAAGAGAGAGATAGAGATATAAGATGCCGTTTCTAAATAATCCTAGAAAGGAAAGGAAAACCATGTTTGTAGAGCAGTATCATTCAAAGCATAAGTTGTGGGGTATGGATTGGGTGACGCTGACGCTGGATGGACGCATCAGACGCGCCCAGTTAATGCCTGACACGTGGCACTGACGTAGGGTTTAGCTGGATTTAACTATTTTTTTAAACAAGAGGAATACGTGTCAGGGCTTCCTTAGCCGCATCTGACTTGCGTCATTGAATTTCCATCCGAAGTTGTGCTATTACACATTTTCTCAAGATATCTATTTTCTCTTTCAGAAAAAAGATATCTCTGAAAAATTTTACAACAAATAAACATGAATAATTACTAAAAACCAATTAAATTATACATGTATATGGATCTTTGTGATGACCAATTACTGTATTCTTCATTGGCATACGAATTTATATGTGCAATCATTTTATTTATGACTAATTATTTTTTATTTATTTTCCAGAGTACCATAAAATTTCTCATCTCTTCTGTTTTCCTATTTAGAAAAGAATAGAAGCATCACAAGATTATTATGCAGAGAAAAAAAAAGATTATAAAAAATGGCAAATCTGTATTTTTTTAGAAAAGAGTAGAAGCATCATAAGATTATACAGAGAGAAAAAAGATTATAAAAAATGACAAATCTATATTTTTTCTATTAATGATGAAGAATAAATTATAAGCTAAAAAATATAGATTTGCCGTTTTTTTATAATTTTTTTTTCTCTGCATAATCTTGTGATGCTTAGAGTAGAAACATCATAAAGATTATACAGAAAGAAAAAAGATTATAAAAAATGACAAATCTGTATTTTTTCTCTTAATGATGAAGAATAAATTATAAGCTAAAACTAATTCAAAAAATTATAAAGAATAATTTGGGCGGCTGGGCGCAGGGTGTTAGAAAAGGTGAGGCGGGGAAAACGGTGAACCGAGTCAGCCGTTACGCGGCAATAACGCAAGAGGCATGCAGGGCACCACGTTCAAAAACTGTCCAAAACGTGGCGTGGCCTGCAGTCTCCAGGAACCGACGGTATCCCATGGATTTATATCGAAGAAAGGCTAAGGACTCCAATCACGCAACGATACGTGTACAATCTGGTTTTTATAAAAAAAATATTTTAACCGCTGAGTCGCTGACTAGTTTGTACAAGTGACGGTGTGTGATTAGAAACCTCATATTTTGTCGGTTGTCATTTGAACTGGTATCCCATGGACTTGTGCCTGTTCACTTTTGATGCTTTAGATACTCTTTTCGTTATTAGATTAAAATATGATAGTATGAGGAAGGATTTTGGAGCAATCGATAACGTTATTGTTTTGTGATCTTAAGGTCACGAGTTTAAATAGCGGAAACAAATTCTTACACAAAGAATAATACTGTGTACATCAGATTAGGAAGAGATTTGTCTATGCAATGCCTAGTGCATGCCCTCATTAAAATATGCTAGTATGCTAGTAGATCTAAAGGTCTGCAGGAAAAAATGTGCCAAAACTTGCAATTGCAATAACTTGGAGCAAAACTTGCAATTGCAAAAACTAACATTATGGTTTGTAGGAAACGATTGTTTTATATCAAAAGTCTTGTTCCACGTTAATGACCTGATATTAAGATCTAATATTATAAATATTAGTATCTTATTACGTCAAAGTGAATATATTTACCGCAACAAAACAAAGTTCCATTTAAAGCATAAAGAACCCTAATAAAACATTTGCCAAAGACTTCGATGTCTTCCATTTTTCCCAATCCATCGATGTAATATTGTAGTATTAGAAGTCTACGACAGTACGCACCATCCCACCTCGATTTGCTAAAGCAGTTAATAGCACTGCAGCGCGGAGCTTTAAGGCTTGTCACCTATCATCATCGTACTACGACAGCAAAAACTATCGTTAAAATCTGAAGAAGGTAAGTGGTAGACAAACAATACATCTGTCTCACGTGATAGAGAGTCTGCTTCCAGTGAGATCCCGACACTATATGTACATGCATAAATGACATAATAATAGCGATATGATGTGATAGTTTGTTAATAAATACATTCAGAAAATACAAAAACAACGTTAAAACATAAAGATTGTCACCTATCACGGGAGTTTCATTTTTTAGAGATGGTTCTTTGTAGATATCAAATATTGTTTATCATATTTGTCTTTGCTTTTTTTTATCATTGACAAACTTTTAAACTGACGTAAGGGTCCCGAGTTACGAAGACAATCTTTTGTATGCAAGATTAAATATACATGGACAAAATTTTTGTTCAACTAATATAGAATGCACAATATACAAGCCACCGGCTCAGGTTTTTAGAAAGCATAGAAGTTTAGCAAGTTAGCCGAAAGATATAGGTGATATATTCTATTCTACTTCACTTAATATATCATGCCACGTGTAACAAATTTTCACTTAATATATCATGTCACATGTAACAATTTAAGATGTATGACATACACATGGTATAATCTTATCAAGTGAAACATAAAATAAGTTATGAAATGACGAAGCTGAATTCCTCATATGGATAAAATGATGATGAATATGTTACTGAAATCTGTAAGAATCAGCAACATCAGAGGCCCAGGAGTTGTTATTATAAAGAAAACCATCTGATGTTCAAATCAGTTATGTGTTATTCCACTTTAGGCATTTTTGTGTATGCTAAAATATAAAAAAAAAAACATGTCTCTTTGTGAGAACTGTGTGTATTTTGAGAAGAATACCTTCTAAGTTGTATGAATCTACGTTCAGACATGCCTTCTGTTTGGCGTCAATAATTCTTTTTGTACTCTATGACTGAGCCAATGCATATTTAGGACTGTCATACAGTGTCAAATGTCATGTCTGCTTGTGCATGTTGGCCAGATGTCTGTGAAATGGCATAATCTTTCGCTATGTTAGCTGAAGCTATATGCATGGTAGTGGTTGCCTCAGCCGAGCTTTTTCCCGTAAGCAAAGCCGAGCTGAGCTGATTATACTTAGATTGAACTTCATGCATATTATATTCTAGCCGACGTGACAGTTGAGGCCGATATGACAGTTGAGGTTGACTTGACTACATGTTTGGGCTAGTGTGATTGGTCTGCATCTCAGACGACCTGTGTCCTTGTCAGGTCAGTTGGCCTATGTTTGTAGCATGCCAACCTAAATATCTGTGAGCATGTTGATCTTCACCTCATCAGATGTCTAGATCTACCTTAGCAATTTGAACGGTAGGGCTGATTTTTCCTCTCTCTCTCTCTCTCATTCTCTTAATCGTTTCGGAAGCTCTACGTTGCTAGGATTGCTTGTTTGAGAAGATGATTACGACTTGCCACAATCAAGACCTGCGTGGCTTTCGTGAGATAGCCTTCAATCGGGGCTGAGATAACAGCCGCTGGAGGTTTCGTCAAGATCTGCTTGACATTGAGTAGATGACCTCTAATAGAGGTCATCTTCTAATAGAGGCCGAGATGACCTCTATTTGAGGCTTCATTAAGACCTGCTTGACTTTGGTGAGATAACCTCCAATGTGCTGGAGGCTTCATTAAGACCTTCTTGACGTTGAGCAATGACATCTAATTGAGGCCGAGATGACCTCCACAAAAGGTTTCATTAGGACCAGTTTGATGCTGAGCAGTTGATCTCCAATCAAGGACGAAATGGCCTCCGCTCGAGGCTTTGTCAATACCCGCTTGATTTTGATGAGATGACCTTCAATCAAGGTCGAGATGACTTCCACTAGAGGCTTCTTTAAAACCTGCTTAACATTGAGCATGTGACCTCCAATCGAGGCCGAGATGACATCGGGTAGAGGCTTTATCAAAACCTGCTTGACTTTGATGAGATAACCTCCAATTCTGGCCAAGATAACCTCCATTGTAGGCCTTCCCAATACCATCTTGACTTTGATAAGATGACTTCAAATCTAGACCGAGATGACCTTTGCTAGAGGCTTTGTCAAGACATGTTTGATGTTAAACAGATAACCTCAAATAAAGACCGAGATGACCTCCACTAGAGGCTTCGTCAAGATCTACTTGAGATTTAGCAGATGACCTCTAATTAAGGCATATATGAACAACACTAGAGGCTTTGTTAAGACCTGTTTGACGTTGAGCAGATGACCTACACTTAAGATTGAGATAAGACTTGCTTGACATTGAGCAGAGGACCCCCATTCGAGGTTGAGATAACCTCCAATCGAGGCTGAGATGATCTCTGTTGGAGGTTTCGTCAAGATCTGCTTGATGTTTGGAGGGTCGCCAAGTACAGCCCCCCTTTTCCCTAGAAAAATGTAGTGTCATAAATCATTAAGCCATATTTGAAGTTCAAGAAACTTGTTTGTTGATTTCGTTGGAAGCTCCAATTCGCTTATGCTCTTTGTTAGATCATAAGGTGGGAAAACAGTTCCTTTTTTGACTCCTTTCCGTAGGATGGATGGTTAAGATATGTTAGCCATCAAGTGAAGAAACCTATTCTGCTTAAGTCTCTCATTCGTATAGGCTTTAGACCTGCTGAGGTCATATGGGAAGACCTATTTTGCTTTGCCGCCTTGTTGGGGGGAGAAGATGCTTAGACTGCTGATGTCATGTGGAAAAACATATCTAGGTCTCTTTTTTGAACTGACGCTCAAACTTGCTGAAGTCATGTTGGAAAACATGTTCTACGTAGCCTCCTTGTTGGGCAGGCACTCAGACCTGCTGAAGCATCGGTGAGAAACCTATCTCGTGTCCCTTGTTAGAGCTGACGCTCAGACCTGCTGAGGTCATATTGGAAGGCTGTTCCATTAGTGGAGGCGCTCAGACTTGCTAAGGCTATCAATGGGAAACATGTCCTATCCCTTGTAGTGACTGACACTCAGACCTGTTGAGGTCATGTTGGAAAGCATGTTCCATAGCCTCCTTGTTGGGAAGACGCTCAGACCAGTTGAGGCCATCGGCATGAAACCCATCTTGTTCTTTGTTGGTATATGGCAGTGACTCGGCCTGTTGAAGTCACTATGTTTAGGACTTGCCGTGAATAATTTTTGTAGGATAAAATCAAGTCTTGCTCATGGAGCTTTGCGTTATGGCCGACCTATTTCTACTTTGAAATAAATGGCCAACAATGAACATTAGATTTACGCATATTTGGACTGGCGTGACCAAACCACCAACGACTTCCTCTTGGAAGGGGAACATCATTTTAAGACTCTTTGCCTTTGCTTTTTTGCATCTACCATAAATTTAGTCCTTTGGTTTGGAGGAATATTTTTCGGACTTTTGATTTTCCTGGCGAGCATAAGGGACATTAGACAGCACTTAACAGAATTTTTGTAGAAGGAATGCAGAAGAAATATAGGAGTAAGGATAGATGGCTCTCTTTCTAGCACCGAAATGACGAAGTTGATTTTACCCTTCAGATCGAAATGATAACCATTGAAACCTTTAAGAAACAGCAGCGTTAGATGCTCTGAAGTTGTTACTATAGAGAGAACCTTCAACGCTCAAGTTAGTTACGGTTGTTCCACTAGGCATTTTTTGTATGGTGGAATATAGAGAAACCTGTCACTTTGGTAGAAACTGCGTGTATTTTGGAAAGAATGTTCTACGAGTTGTCCTAATCTCCGTTCAAACATGTCTTTTATTTGGCTGCAACAATTCCTTTTGTACTCTTTGACTGTGCATATGCGTGTTTAGGGTCGTCAAACGTTGCCCAGTGTCATATCCCGCTTGTGTATATTGGCCAAATGCCGCACTGTCAGCAAAGCTGATTACATTATGGTGGTTGTCTTGGCTGAGTTGCTTCTAGTAAGCAAGGCACGACCAAACTGATTTAACTTAGCTTGAACTTCGTATGTATACTAAAGTAGATGATCTGATGGTTAAAGCAAACTTCATAGCTGAGATCAACCTGAGTGCGTGTTTGAGCCAGTATGAATGACCTGCTCAGACAAGCCGAGTCATTGTCAAGTTAGATGACTGATGTAGGTAGTGTGCCGATCTAAATACACACTTAACGATTTTAAAAACATGTCGATATTTATCATTATATTTTTTGATGTTGTTTGAATATAATGAGTATGTGTTGTTGTTCATTATCATAGACTGGGTGTGAAACATGGAGCCGCCCCTTTGTGGCCGATTACGGTGGGCCCGAGGAGGGCACGGATTCCAAAATGGACTTGAAACTCACTTTATAATAAGGCCAAAAAAAATTTACAGATAAAAGAGGTTGAGAAAGAAAAAGATAAATGCATATTGAAAATTTAAAATCTGAAATAGGAAAAAGGCATGATGTCCGTGAAACGTGATAGGAGATATTTCAAAAGAATCTGCCAAACACGCGCCCCGTCCACACCTCTTTCCCTCCCATTATTTTGTTTGGACAAATTAGCCCCAATTAATTTTTGAATTAAAAAGTCATCCCCTTTGTTAAAAGTTTTTATCGTTCTAACCTTTAAGAGCATTGTGAAATATATAAATCAGAAGTTTAACGGTCTCTTAGATTGAGTGAAGACTTGCGCAGTGACACAGTGTCTCCTGCAAACCAGACCTTCCGCCTATCAGTAATGAACACCTATACTATGCGTTCTAACCTAAATACCAACTGAGGTATACCCTACCTCACCAATATAAGTGTGGTGTCCGATACCTTTACTATTTTAATCAGACTAATCTAGAATTCACCGACTCATACTACCTATCAAATTCGCAACGGTTCACGACCTGGCAACGTTTAAATGTTACCACTTGGGTGCACTAGTTTCAAAATATAAATTCACGATTGTCATTTGGACCTTTTGCACGTACTTATTTGTCACCCCTATTATTCATTTCAATTGTAGTCTAGTTATAATGCTTCAACTACTACGCCAAACTATTCCACCGATCAACCGGGTCACTATTTATTTGTTTATTCTTTTGGCATGTCACATGTGTAACTAGATTATGCTTAATACTTCATCTCGATCGAAAAAAAAAACTGTTCACGTTTTTAGTTTAGTTTGTCTTAACCGTATTACTCTATTGTCTTAGAGGTTCTCGTTTATGGCGGGATATGAGGAGTCACATATACGCAACCATATTCATATGTTAAAAACACATAGAGGTTGTTTTCCGATAATCTATAATGATGTGTCAAGATATGTCGATCAACTGTTATTTCACAATCGCATCCAATTTAATGAGTGATTTTGCTTTTATGTCAATATTCGATAACAGTAAAAAAATAATTGAAGTATTCCATTGTTACCAATTTTATAGTTCAATATACTATTTTAAGTTGCCCTAAAATAGTGTCTCGCTAAACTATCCTTGAAATTAATAAGAACAGTAAGGGGAGAGAGAATTAATCAGAATAGTAAAAAGAGAGACCAAGACTAAAACTTAAAATATTAAATAGATACACGTCAACAGATGATGTTTTATTAATAAATATGTTTTACAAAATAAGACTATGGAATTAGGATAAAGTTAGTATTTATTTGCCCGATCAATAGCACATATTTCATAGCCAAATGTTAAAATTTATAATATTAAGTTAACAAATACAAACATTAAAGGAAGAGGGCGTATGATATCGTAAGAGAGACGAGAGATCATGAAAGTTTCAAAATAGTATATAGCTAAAATATCTACTTCAAATATTTTAGTCATATATTTTCATGGTCCATATTATAAGGCGATCTTACTTGTAGATATCTTATAAAAATTATTACACATAGGATATAATAGAAATAAAAACAAAAAATTAACTTCTGAAATTATGCTTAAAATAGATTAAGATAATACTTTAAAAAATCAAAAAGTATTTGTGCAAGTGATACGAACGTAACAAAAACTTGTGAGTTCGAGAGGTTTGACAAAAGATTTGTTTAAAAATAAGAAAACAGAAATTAGATAAAAACTTTTACTCATGATACCAAGGATGTTTTTGATACATTATACTTTCGTTTTTTTGTGTATGGTTTAGAGAATGGTTGAATCGATTCTCAATCTGATATACACAGTTTTGCTTTATATTTTGTGTAATACGATGGTTCTACGAGTCGCATCCATAACTTTAAGAGTACAAAATAATAAGTTTACCAGTTTCTTCAATGACATCCTAAGTCATGTTACAATAAAATAAAATGTCAAATTATAAACATGAACCCCACCTTCGCCTCGGGTTGAGATCTCATCACTCCCATTTTTCTCACCCCCTTTGTGACCGCGCGACACGTGGCAGCAATGGAGGGTGATGAGGCTAGATGAGGGTCATCTGCATCTAGCCTCACCACCTTCTCTTGCTGCCACATGTCGCGTGGCCACGCGTCACCGCATCCCCGCCTCTAGACCTCTATTGTACATTCCAATGAGACCAAGCAGTTTCTCGTTGGGAAGATAGAGTTTTCTATTTCTTTATATCCCTTGTGGGAAAATAGTAAAAGTACACCAACTCAACCCCCTCGGGGACCGGATTTCTTCACGCTCCACAACTTCACTATCCATCCGTCACGTTACAGCAAAGAGAACGATGAGGCTAGATGTAGGTGACACTCATCTAGTCTCACCATCCCTCTTTAATACCATGTGACAGACGATGAACAAAGATATGAGGGTTTAGAGGCGAGGAGATCCCATCTACCTGGGTCGCCCCCATCCCCCAACCTGTCCTCTTTCTTTTGCCCTCCTCTCTCTCTATGTATATATTCATGGAGCCTCGTTTGATTCTCTCTCGTATAAGCCTCTTCAAACTTCAAAGTACATACGCTCCATTCCTTTTCAGTTCTCTTTCCTTCCAGTCTTGTTTTCCATCTACCAAAAACAGCCTTAAATAATGGAAGAAGAAATTACCACCACCAAGAAACGAGTTCGAGATGACTCGGACGAGTTCGATGTGGTAACTCCGGAGTCAAAACGTGTTTGCAGCAAATCACCGGTGACTGAGTCTCTCTCCTCGGCCACCGGTGCCGAGATTGGATTGACGCAAATATCGAATATAAGCATCCCTGAGGACATTCTGGACATTCTTGGGGACTCAGAGACGATGCCGGAAATTCAAGATCTTGACTCGCTGATTAGAAGCTTCGAAGAAGAAATTCTTCACTCATCTTCTTCAACTACTCAACAAACTGTAGCAGGCGAGTCACTACCTGAACTGGGGTATCTTTTGGAAGCCTCCGACGACGAGCTCGGCCTCCCGCCTGCGGGTTCAGAGGAGGCCCGGGAAGAGACCCATCACATGAAAACGGCAAATAATGTGGAGGATGTATCAATTCACGATATTGAGGGATTTGGAAACGGTTTAGTGAGTTACGACTCGTTCGAATTTGGGGTGGGTGAAGGGGATTCTAACAAAGCCGGAGAGGTAAACGGTGAGTTTGGAACGATTCTCGACGGGTTGTTTGACGAGTCGGGGTCGGGTGATTTTTCGGGTTTTGCATGGCAACCAAAATCCTTACCTGCTGTGTAATAGGTTCGTGTCCGAACCAGTTGGGTTGGAGATTGATAGATAGAATCGGTGATTGTCAATAGTAGTGGTGCAGTGCAGGCAGGGCTTTTTTTTTTTTTTTTTTTTCTTGAACAGCATACATGGCATGCTGTAAATCTATTGATGTAGAAATCAAATTTTCGAAAAATCGAAACCCAGTTTTTACTTGTGGTTACTTTTTCTTTTTCTTTTCTTTTTCGGGTGTTCTTTTTAATTATAAAATAAAAGGTTGGTGGGCAAGCCATCATACAAATTTTAATATAACCATTGTTATTAATTAAAACACGGTTTTTTAATTAAAATCTCGTTTAGTTTTAGAATGTTGTGAAAGAAACAGCTTTACGACGAAATAATAACATTATTTATAGTGTTTTTAAATACAAAAAACGTGTTGTTAAGATTTCAAAAAACATAGTCTTGCTACGTTAAATATCTTTGTTGAGTTATTCAAATGATATAAGGTCTTATATGATGTGAATTATGATTTTGATGGTAAACGAAACAATATCAGTGCGTCATAATGTCATATATTTAGTGCGCTCTAAAGTAATAAATCTACTACGAGTCCATGGAACATAGGAATATGGGATTCAAACTTGATGGAGTCGGATCTTCACCAGATGGATCAGGGGTGATCTTTGTAGTATGTCGTTAACTCTCTGTTTGGGTCCGTCAATGGAGTCTGAGTAGGAAAAAAAACGTTAGAGGCCCAGGGACGCTGCCGTGGGATAACCCTCCGACGCTCCAGTCAGTTATGAGTGTTTTAATATGCAGTTTATGCTAAAATATAGGTTAAGAATAAACATATATCAAGTTCTCACTGAGAAGATAGCTGTTTTTTTTTTTTCCTTAGATATATGAAGATCTCTCAGTGAGAGTTAGGGAGTTGGAGAGGATGAAGTTCTTTTCCTTAGAGAATAAGGCTCCGAAAGTTCAGTTGGGCTCCCCCTTACTTGGTCTGGTAGGAGGTCCTTTTATGCACAAAATTGATAAGATCTGTCTCTCTGCCCGATGATGGGACTATTGCGTGTGTAAGAGGGCTACTTTGTCTGCTATAGATATGCAGTGTGATTGGACAAGTGCATGCGCAAGTGGTTGCGCCAGTAGCTGAGCCTGTGACATGCAGACATCCAGCAATAATGACTTTGTACTTAACCAAGCGATGATTGACACCTGGAAAGTATTTGCAGAATTGTCTTGGCGGGTCCCAGACGACAGTTGATGAATATCTTGTCTGAACTAGTCAAGTCATTCAGAGCAATATATGAGGCTAAGGCCAAGGCTAGATCTCGGAGCAATTAGGAAGTTGAGTCTGAGGTTGTTCCGAGGCCGAGCCAAGCTTGATTCCTTGTGATGCATGGCTGATCTGACATTTGAATATCCGCTTACTATGGTTGACCAGAAGTGGTTGTCTTGATTAACTAATATATTGCTGAGCCGAGGTGCAGTTTGCCGAGCTGGTCTCAGGAGACTGATTACAGTTCTAACCATTTCTGGCCACATTGAATAATTGCCGATGCGAGGTGCTTCATGGGCAAGTCAGAAGATGTAGTTGAGCTGATTAACTAGAATTGTTTGTATTCAATCAGATAGAAGGACGGCCGAGCTGACCTGACTCAGGTCTGTAGCCGAGCTGACCAAGAATTATACTTGGGTCTGCCTTAGTTACTTTAGTTGACTTGCTTTGATCATAGATGATGATGGCCGAAGCTGATGTCTTTTGGTCGAGATTGACTTAGTCACATAACTGAGCCTGATTTACGTTGACTGTTTGTCTTGTATTGAGATATTTTTGTCTCATCAAAACTAATATGCTCCTCTTCCAAAAGCTATTGTTATATTTAATTTTTGTAATCATAGTAATTTATATCAGGCTAAAAATTAACTTTAACATTATTAATGAAAAGAAAGAAGTCTAAAAAAATATTGATATATTTGATTTTTTAACCTAACTAAATTTATATTAGTTTAAAATCAATTTTAGTAATATTTTTGAAAAGAAAGTAATATTTTTCAAATGAAAAGCGTATGTACTCAGTGTGTGGTACGAGTTGAAAGTAAAGGAGTACGTACTGTGTGGTACGATTGGAAAGGAAAGGAGTACGTAATATGTTGAGAATGAATGATGGAAGGAGTATGGTGTACCAGTTGAGACATGGAGTGATGGAACAGGGGATGGGAGGTCTTTCCACCTCTTATAAGATCTGTTTCATGTGTGATACATACATACATATATATATATACATATATATATATATATTGATACACACACACACACACATATATATATATATATACATATATGTGTATACACACACACATGTATATATATATATATGTATGTTCGGATCTGTTTCTTGTGTGATACATATATATACACACACACACAACATCAACAACAACAATCATACTTAGTATATCTCAATAAGAGCAAAAGTTATCGCTAGGATCTGGGGAGGTTGAGAGGCAGTCGAACAATGCCTCCATCCCAAGGGATAGAGAGTTTGCTTCCAATGAGACCTCCGGCTCTACATATACATACATAGATAGCACAATAATAGGAATATGTACATACATAGATAGCACAATAAAAGTGGATATGCACAAATAGTTGAAAGACAAAGAACAAAACAAAAAAGTGCAAAGTAAACTTAAAGTGTAGAGACTATCTAATCCTCTAAGTATGCTCTAAGGTGTCTCTATATCCTGCCTACCCCTCCTTAACCTTAATCTTCTGCTTCCATAAAATCCTATCCTAGACCATGTCCTCAGAGGGGTGCAACTCTAGTAAATCATGTATGATCTGCTTATCCCACGTCAGTTTGAATCTGCCTTTACTACTCTTCCCTTCTACACCGAGACTTTCAATTGCTCTGACAGACGCCGTTGTCTTTCTCCTCTTGACATGCCCAAGTCATCTCATTCTTCCCTCTCTTATCTTATCTGATATACTAGCCACTCCTAACATTTCTCTGTATACCTCATTTCTTATCATGTCTAGTTTTGTATGTCCACACATCCACCTCAACATCCCTATTTCTGCCACTTCCATCTTCTGCGAATGTGTCCTCTTGATGCCTGGTAGTCTGTTCCATATAACATTGACGTCCGAAACATACAAAATGAACAAATAACGCAAACAGAAAGGAGGTCCGTGAAATTTGAAAAACATTCTTCTTGAATCATCACAACAGACATATTTTTCAAATTATTCTAGCATAAACACTTTCAAATATAAAAACATTTGTAACTGATTTGATCGTCCGAACATTTTTCTCGAAATAAAACTCTTTGAACTCAAACGTTGTTGAATATTGCAGAATTTTTATGTCAAACGACTTGTCTGTTGATTATAGACGAATATTTCACTTCGTCACGTAGCAAATTATTCGCCATCGGGAAATTTGTCAAGTTTGAGGGCCAAAATGGCGGTCTACTGACTGTTTGGTAAAAAATGACTTTGTCATCCGTAATTCTACAACATGGAACTTATGAGATTCAGAAGTTGGAAAAACTGAAAATACGAAAACTGACAAACAAAATAACATGTACCTGTTAAATATATATATATTTTTTCCTTTTTTTCTAAAATTGGGAAGAATAATTGAACTCGAGACCCAGAAATGAGATAAATGCTAATCAACCGCTAGACCCAAAGGTTTTTCGCTTTGTTTATATATATATAACAAGACTATAACGCATACCCGGAATATATGTTGTCACCTTATGTACCTTAGGTGTTTCAAAACCTGAGTTTTTCTCAAGATGTTTTCTTAAATTGGAATAAACAAATTGTCTTGGGTAGAATTTTTTTTTAATTGGCATAACCAGAGAAACATGTAACCTGATTACCTGAGTTTTTCTCAAGAAGTTTTCTTAAATTGGAATAAAAAATTTGTCTTGGGTTGAATTATGTTTTTTTTTTAAAAAAAATTGGCACAACCAGAGGGTATTGATCTACTGGATTCAATTATGATAAACTCTAAGTAGTTGTTCTTCAATTCATGTATTATGCATAGTTCGGTAGTAAAGTTTGCAATTATGTCTTTTCGTGTGATAATACTAGATAGAAGTTTCAAAGTATATGATGTATTCAAAAAGAAAAGTTTTTATATATCATGATGTTAGTAGAACTATCGGATTATGGTTCTAACGTGTTATGTGCTCTACCACGACTTATGGTCAGTAGAAGACATCTTTCAATTGGTATTCAAATTATAGTAAGAGACATCTCTCAGCCTTGGACATGGTTCATCTCATATATGTTAAAGATCCAAAGATTTATTCGTTAAACAAAACAATTCTTCCAAGACAGATATAATATCGTAAGAACTATCAAAACGGGTATTTTTTTTATATATTAAAAAACCGTGTTATTTATTGCATTCCTCATTTACAAATTTCTATATTTTCTTTTTCGAACTCTCATGCTTGTTTCTTGTTGTAGCTTAATTTGGATGTTGCCTTCGTCCTCAGGATTGCGATTAGAGTTTTGCTTATATATCAAGGCGGCAATAACAATCTTTTCTATAAGTTATATCCACAATGTTTGTCGAAAGGACAAAAAATTCATTAATAAATTTTGTCTTAAGCACAAGTCAATAGGGTGGAAACAATCGTAAGTGAACGTGTTATTATTATATCTGATTAAATCACAAAAATTTAAGGCGACTTAAGGTCAACTACCGTGCATCATATTAGTTAAACAAGCTCCCCGTGACATAGCTCAGTTGGTACTCGGGTTGAATTTGCTCCAAGATATTAAGAGTTCGATTCCAAAGACACGCACAGTGTGGATGTTACACTACTGCCTAGTTTGCGAAGGGACACCTTGTGTGGGTCCTTATGTAAAGTCCTCACCAATCCAATCCAGAAAGCCGCTGAGTTTCTGATTTGCATCCTCCATAATGCTCTTAGAGACTGAGACCCTTCGGACCAGGATATGGTCTTTTGCTCCAAGTTAAACAATCTGATAAGAACACTTGAATAATTGATCTTCAAACTCTAGTTAATCTAAATTGTATTATAAAAACTACATATTCATGTAAACTTGTCAAACTGAGACATATTTCATAAGTGTTAATTCCGTATAACTACAACTTATATTATGACAATCATTAATCTAAAACCACCATAAGCTTAGTGGTAATCGAATAATAGGTCTCAAATGTGACTTTCTGTGCTTGCATTTATTTAATTGACAATAGTTTACTATATTGATGTCTATAAATGACTAGAAAGCACCAAAAGGTTTATACACGCAGTGTATAAATTGGAATTGGGTGGAGAGAGACATGTGGAAGTTAGCAACTCAATTACGTTTCCCTGCGATTCAAATGTCAAGTTCAATTTTTTTTAAAAAAACACCATTTTCGATGTACTAAACTCCGCTTTTGTACAGAGTCTGGGGAGGGTTGGATCGTTTCGCGACCTGATTTACGCAGATTTAACCTACACTTTTTTATGCAAGAGTCTATTTTCGTGGCTTGAACCCGTGATCTCAAAGTCACAAAGAACTAACGTTACCAGTTGCTTTATTATGGATCATTAGAAAACAACTTTTGTGTGTTTCTAATACATGTGCATGGTTACGTATATCCGATCCCTCCTATATCTCGTCTTAGACGAGAATTATAAGATAATAGAGTAATGTTGTTGTTGTAATCTGACGTCAAATTCCAGAAACTCCACCACAACTTAATTAACTAACATTTACGCTGTGTGCAAGTTGCTATCGAGCTGCTTTCAAACTTATTGCTTTCTTTATTTGTCTTGCTCCGTATTTGCAACAAAAAAAAAAATTAGGTAAGATAATTGATAAATATTTATCAACCTATTAAATATAAACCTTTCTTGTTTGATTAGTCAACAAAAATGATAATGAAATAATAATCATGGTATCGAAATAACAAATATATACATTTATTCAATTAAAGTATGCGTTCATCAATTTTTTCTTCCGGTAGACAGCAATTGTAGAAAAAGATATTAGTACAATGAGAACATATATTTGGTCAACTGATGTCCTTGCCTCTTTGCTGACGTTTCTGCTAATTGCCATCTTTTTTTTTTCCACATTAATACCGGAATATAATCATACATAACCACTATCCTTTTTAGCCAATGATATCCATACATTTCATCTAATATCATACATAACCACTATTCCTAGCGATAGGATTGTCTATGTACATTCATACAATTCGAAAAGATTTAATATCATACATAACCACTAAATTTCATCTAACTTATGGGACTTTGTTTTCACTAATCAAAAAAGATTAAGGATTTTAGATTAGCTATAGATACAATTTACTCAACCCCCTCCTTTCCTTGAAATTCAGGAAATACCAAATCTGAAGAAGTTATAACAGACAAATCACATGCAGGTGCGGTTCTGCTGGAAGCTTTAGCTGTAAGAGGAGGGTTGTGTAACCCAAAACACCAAATTTTACACCAAAGCATCTATTTGGTGCAATAAACAGTAAAAAATACTCCAACCACAAACACCAAATCTAACACCAAATAAGAATATTCCCTCAAAGATTCTTCTATCATTCTATTTTTAATTCATTATTATAAATATTTTAACACAAATTTAACATTCATGTAAATTTAACGTAAGTATTCATTCCAGATTTTAATTTTTTCTTATAACAAAATTAATGAAATTAAAATTTTTATTAAAAAAATTAACGAAATTATAATTTTTATAACGAAATTAACAAAATTAAAATTATTATAACCAAATTAATGAAATTAAAATTAAATTAATATCCTTAAAATGATGATGTGTGGGATGAATAGTGATTTGGTGCAATGAATAGTGTTGCACCTATTTGGTGCAACACTATTCATTTTCATCAATTTGGTGCAAGCTTTGGTGGTTGGTTGGAGTGACATTTTGCACTGCACCACTATTCATTTTCATCAATTTGGTGCAAGCTTTGGTGGTTGGTTGGAGTGACATTTTGCACTGCACCACTATTCATTTTCACCAATTTGGTGCAAGCTTTGGTGGTTGGTTGGAGTGGCATTTTGTACCAATTTGGTGTTTTGGTGCTCCCATTGGAGATGGTCTAAGGTGAATCTTGGTTTGTGTTTGTTCGCCGTTAGATGTGTTTCTAATTCGACATAGTGAATTGTAGTCAATATGGTGATGTTTTTCCATAAACCAAAACGACTCACTTTGTTGCTTATATTTTGAAGTAGCAGTTGATCGACACAGCTTGACAGAATTTTTATTATAGGTAAGCGGAAAACAATCTCCATGTGTTTCTAACGCATGAGTATGGTTGTTTATATCCGACTTTTTATACCTCACCATAGACGGGAGCCTCTAAGTCAATAGATAATGTCGTGGTTCTCGTATTCCATAGAGGTAATGTGCATACCACGCTGCTGCTTTGTTTCCCGAGTGTGCAGTTTCAAGGATGATTTAGTCTTGTGGGGCTCAAACATTTGGCAGGTTGGATATGATAGACTCGTGGATCTGCTGCTTTGGAGAGAAGATGAAAAATTCTGCAAAGTCATCAGCCCTGTTAGTTTAGGTTATATATCATCTAATATAATTGAATGATTTTGAAACAGTTCAAAATGATGTATGATCTAATACAATTTAAATTTTGTTAGTAGTCAGAAAGGGTGTGTAATCTGATACGATTGAATGGTTTCGAAATAGGGGATAGGATCACCTCACCGCAAAGGGGTGCGGTAACGCGTAACTGCACGACACGTGGCAGCAAGGGGAGTGAGGAAAGTTGGGGTGAGAAGATCCCAATCCTCGAAATAGTGACTTGTGTCAAACTTCTCCAAAATTGATCACATTAACTAGCTTTTCTCTAAGTTGTGCAAATCGATTTGATCGAAGACTGGATCCAGGATACCAGGAGCTCTATGCCAAAACATGAAAATTTCACACAGGTCTATCAAAGTTGGCAGGGCGGAGTCTCTAGTGTACTTGTTCCATTATTTGGCCGGTAAATGTTTTACAAGCTCTGTTTATTATGTAGTAGAGTCATTTCAGAATGTATTTGAAATGTTAAACCGTGTGATAGACGACGTTAAAATAAGGTTAAATGAACTTTTCAAATTTCGGACAAATCTTTTTTTTTTTTTTTTTTAGAATTTCATCAGAATGATTCTTGGATGGTTATTTATCGATATCTCTCTCCGGTGAGGTCGTATTGAGATGATTTCAAATGATATGGATAGCTTACATCTTTATCTACAACTCCCTAAAAGACATCATTGGCAAATTCGAAAAATTGCAAGTCATTTAGCTTCAACAAACTTCAAGACACGTTATAAACATTCTGTTCTTAAGCAAGAAAAGCAAGACAAACAAGTTTAAACATAGTTCTTGAACAAAAAACGAAGACAAAATCAAAAAAGAAAGAAAATTCAAGAACTTTGCGGATACATATCAGAATTAAGTCATTCAAAAAGCATCTTGATCCTCAACTTCTAAACAAACTTCCAAGCAGATAAATTACATACCAATTGCTTTCAACAAGGAAAGAGAAGAAAGAAGCCAAATTTTCTGTGAAACAATTTATTTAGAGACGGATCGAATTGGCACCTCATGCGGCGCGGATACAAGTGATGCAGTAGAGAAATATTGTGTCAGACTGGAACTTGAGAAACTCAGTGAAGATGGTGACAACAATAGGGAGGACGTCAATTATTCCTCAGAAACTTTAAAGAACGTATACGAAAGAATGATATTGTTTATGCCATCCATTCTTGGGTCTGTTTCGAACTCCGGATCTATGTAAAAGAACACCTGCAAATGCCATACGGAATGGATTCAGCATTCCAGGAAAGCAGCCATCAAATTATATATGTCATAAGAACTCACTGGCATGTCAATCTGTTCCCCAGGAAGAAGGCGTTGCTCCTCGAAGCAAAAGCACTGGATTTTGTTGAAATAAACACCAGCCTGAAGAACATGTGTAAACATTTTTGCTTGGAAGTTGACCTTCTCTAGAGCTTAAAAGATCTTGATAACTTCCTATTAATTTCAGGACTAAAAAGATGCGAAAGGAACATAAATTTACTCAGCCAGACTAGTGTGCCAGAGATGCTACACCCACCTCAACTCGTGACAGGAAAGAGAAATATAGTCTAACTGAAGGAGATCAAACTCATGCAGCAATTAGATTAGTGTTCAAAATACATGGTTCTGGTAACTCAGTCCTAGATTTTGGATTGGTTTTATGGGAGGAAATTAATCAACAAAAGCACTGGAAAGGAATCACATTAACCACCAAAGTGCTTATGAGGGCTTATTAAGGAACATTTCCTCACCATATATGGCAAACACTCGCAATAAGTTTTCTTTTCTCCAACAAGGGTTGGTAAGGCCTTACTCTACAAAAACACTTACAAGTACTTGAACATGCCAAATGTCCATATCTAAAGGAGCTACCTTCTCCAGTTCAAGAAAAGCACATTCACCTATCCAATTATTGCTAAACTGTGAGCAATAAGATTGTGAACATTAACCTTCATGGGAGTGACATTATAAGTGGATACGCCTGTAATTGGAGTGGAACTCTTGTTTTCAGCTGTGTAAAATGCCAGGGCACTCTCCCCTGGCTTCACCCTTACCTGCATCATGTTACAAACAACACTTCAATGCATCCATAAATTCGTAAGAAAATAAAATTAAAGGCATGGAAAAGCCCAAAGTAGCCAGGGAAGTACTTCTCGCTGTGTGGGAACAAACTTCCATTGCATTCCATCAGCCACATCAGCATTGAATTGCACAACCACCTCCCTGTTGGGACAACACAAGTTCAAGAGCCATCGATATTGTTACGACATAAAGAACTTTTTTCCATTATTCAAACCATTACATACTTGATTACTGGACACAGAATAGGAAGGGAATATATGCCTCAAGTTTAGGTATTTGATTTATATAATATGTCGATGTTGTAAGGATGAAGGCTTTCACCAACAACAAGATTTAGTAGTAGGAGCTTTTGAAGATTAGGCTTAAATATAAATAAGGTACTATCCAAGTGGGATGAGAAAGACACATACATTATTCTATTCTCAAAGGCTCCAATTCTACAGTAGGATTCAATGAGCGAATAAGAGTTTGACATCCCACCCTAACCTACTACCCCTTTGTCCATAACATCTTCTCTTATTCCTCACAAAGAGATGGGCTAAGTAAATGGCTAGTCAGACCCCCTCCCCCCTCCCCTTTCCCACACACTCACACATGCTTTATAAATATCAAAGCTACATAACTACACATACTACGCAGAAAGGAAATTGCTTTCTCAAACAATAACTAGGAAAAGAAAATCAAGCAATCAAGTTCTTACAGGAGAGACTAAAACCTGCTAGTAACAGTTCCATCCTTGGCATGGCGAGCAATTTTCTCTTCAACACTCTGAAACAAAAAGAATTAATTCCTAAAACAAAACTAGCAATCCATCTTAAATCACAAGTAGAATGAACATTTAGACAAAATTACTTCACGCCGTTGAACAGTTCCTCCATAACCTGTAGCTTGGCAAAATCTTCTATAAAGGGGCACTGCAGCATAACTCAATCCCACCATCGCAAACACCAAACCTGTTAAGTACAACAGCATCTTCCGTGATTTCTGCTCTGCCATAGCTTCAGTCGAATAAGGTCGCCCAGAAGTTAGCAAAGCATGAGACCTGGGAATAACCCGACGGCTAAAAGGTAACAATCCACAGTGCGGATTGACTGACAACTTGCTAAGTCCAACCCTTGACATGAGATCTCCATTGTGAAATTCCGAAACTTGTCTAAATCTGATAGCTCCGGAAGTATAGTACTCTCTTGCAGATGTTTCAGCATAACTCCTGAATCAAATACCAAGTATTAGTAACATAAGAAGGCTCTCAGTAAGCAATTTTACAGAAAGAATACAAGGTTGTTTTTCTTTTCTTTCTTTTTTCTTTTGTGAATAAAAGAATACAAGTGAATCAGAGTGGTCAAATATCATATAAAGTACCTGGACAAAGGAGGCGAATGAAGCGCAGTGTTAAGATAAGAGAACAGGGTACGGGTTTTTCTTGAAAGTGTCGATAACGACATGTCCCAATTAGTAGCTTGTCTCTCACCAGCCTTGATTAACTCAACATAGGCTCTCTGACACAATGCTGATAAATAATCAAAAGATATTAGCAAAGACTGCAATAGTAGAACAAGGGTTTCACTGAAGTGAAAAAGCTCAACTTTTTTGAGAAACAAAGAGGTGACTGATTATCTTGAAGAGACGTATTGATAGGAATTACCATAATGTATGTGTATGTATAAACTATATTTGTCATGGGGATTGCATTAGACAAGAAATCTTTTAAGTAGAAAATTTTACTCTCCTGTCCTAGTTTTGTGTTCCGTAATCTGAAATAGGGATGCGATAAGAAAGAAGAGGTACACAGTTCTTCATTTTATTCAATATTATTTGGACATATTGTGCATGGTCTCATTAGTTTATTGGGGCTTATTGAACTATAATCAACGTAGTCTTTGACGATATAATCATGCCAATTCAGTCATTTTCCTAGGGCAAGTTCCAGGTGCAAGGACCAAGGAATAACCTAGACTGAATTTTTCCCAATATCCAACACAAACTCGTTCAGGGCTTGGATTTTCTTCGACATGTTCTTTTAGCAAGGATTACAAGGAAGAAACAGCATAACCTTTGGTTTGAGGGAAATCCTTTCGGTTGGAGACTTTTATGTCACTGCTACTTAACGGTTTCAATCCTAAACTTAAACTGACAAACTGCTACTGACTTATACTTCCAACAAAACATGGAAAGAAATATAAAAATTGAAACTGAAATAAAAGAAGAGGAAAAAGAAGAAAGAAAGGGCATCATCGCATGTCAAAGCATAGCCAAAAGTTGCCATTACTCAAAAGACAACTATTTACCTCCCCCACAAATCAAGATGGTAAACATTACTTCACCAACTTGGACAAACTATCTTAGATAATTCAGAATTCCTTAAACAAATATATACCAAAAATCAAAAGAAAGAAACAACAGAAACGAAAATCCAGGCTACTCACAGCATGGAGGCAAAGGATTTCTTTGGCCCAGATAGCTGATAAATTATCTATAACTGGCTCTCTTGGGTGTTAGTTGATTGACTGCATCTTCGACGGAAGGTGGAAGCTATTTGTGATGTCCGGGATATCCATTGGGAGATCCTAAATCCACAGCCCAATATGCTAATCCACACTTCTATAGGGTTAAATTTGTAATTTTTATTTAAGCGAATTTCCTTCTCCCCCCTTGTTTCTCTGTGAGGCAGGCATCTGATTCATCAGGGTGTTGATTTGGTTAAACTCTGTTGCTGCATCTTTTTATCTTCTTTTGAAATATCTGATTCCGCTTCTTATTTGCTTGATATCGTTCAGCGATTCCCGGAGAATGTTGAACAAAACCCAAACAACGGCGATAATTATTGGGAGCAAATGTGCTACCCCACGGTTTTCTGATCCTTCTGCTTTTTCAGCTTTTCTCTGAGCTGCAAATGCTGGATTTCGTGAATTTATTATGCATAAAAAGAGGCCGGTGAGAGATGTGTCGGTGATTGATGGGGTAAAGTTTGAACTTTTTTGCGGTGGCGGTGTTTATTGGCGGCGGTGATGAGGCCTTTAGGAAGGTTTTGGGCGGAGAGAATGAGCGAAAAGGCTAGGTGGGCTTGATGTAGCCATCGGTGCTGCCATGTCGTGTATTTGATGTTAAATTGGGGAGAGAAAAGGTTGGAAAACAAAAGAATTTTCATTTTATGCCATTTATCATTTTTAAGAGATAATTACATTTACATTCTTTGTATTTAAATGAAAATCATTTATAAATTTCTAGTTTAGAAGTTTACATTTACACTCTTGTATTTTTAACTGAAAAGAAACTTTTCGGATCAAAGTTAAAAAAAATTACACTTTTTATTAAAAACCATGAAAAGTGTAAGTTAAAAAATTCTAAACTAAAGTGATGTTGGGAACCATATGTAAGTTTAGTCTAAAAATACAAGATGTTTAAAGTTCGATTTCTAAACTAGAGGATGTCTATAAGTAATTTCGCAAAACGTAGGGGTAAAACGTAATATTTTTTTAAAGACAATGTCACATATAACTACGAAGCGTGGATTAGTATATTAAGGATAACATAGCTTAGTGACATTGCAATAGTGGAAAATGCATAACACAACATTTATACGCAAGTAATATCATAGATCATCGGAATCAACCTTTTTATGATGAAACTCTTTTTCTTTTTTTGGTTATTCACCCGCTGAGAGTTTTCTGGATCACTGAAATTCATCATTTTATGATAGTTCGAATAATAGATTTGGCTGAAGAAATGGTTCGTTTTTAATTCACATTTTTCATATTAAATAGCTTGTTATTAATAGGACTCTGTCTACTGTAAATATGGCAATGTGATTATGTACATTAATAATAAGAATATTTTAATTGATAGCTAACACTCTTTAAATTGAGTAGTGAGATCATTAATGTCTAATTTAGACAATACTGAGCCGAATATTCGTCCATTGACTGTCTTCTTGAGAATATCTTTACGAACTAAAGTTCGACGACCCCCTTTTCGAGTTATTCTTTAACAAATTATTGATCTATACATTATAACATTTATAATGTTATAATTTAACACAATCCCAACAGAAAGGGAAAGCTCAACAAGTTTGGCAATATGCAATACAACATGAGACATGCCACACAATAACATTTATTTGTGTTGAAACCACCAGAAATTAAGAACCGGAATTAATCGTAACAAACAACAGGGGAGGGAAAAAAAGGAAAGTAAAGAAAATATTGTAGTTCTCTCTTTTGAATGTTGAAGAAGTTTTATCAAGGATGAGATCTCCTCACTCATAATTTCTCCACTCCACTCATGACCATGCGACACGTGGCAACAGGGTAGGGTAGTGAGGCTAGATGCGAGTGACTCTCATCTAGTCTCACCACCTCTTGTTGCCACGTGTCGTGTGGTGACGCATAGGGTGAGGGAATTGGGGTGAGGGGATCCTATCCCGTTTTATCAGCCCATCATAGTTTGATTGGGTGGAGGAGTCATCGGAGCCATCTGCATTTGCTGCTGACTCCTGGCCACGTTTCCCATCCAACCTACAGTATAGAAAAATTAATGATTTCATTTATAAAAATATTATATACATAATGAAACATATTTGAGAGCATGAATAAATCATCATCATTTGTACCAAGTATGTCCCAACGACATCAAAAGCTATCGCTAGGGTCTGGAGAAGACCATGAATATGATTATTTTTTAAAATGTTGGTGAGGTTACCTATTGCAGGATCAATGCCTCTTAGTTGAAGCTCTCTGTACTCTTGACAAAGGGCACACCATTCACAAAAGCAGTGAGTGATACAATCAGGGGCAGGGGTTTCCATCAGTCCAAATCGTGCTCTCAGCTTTGACCGATAATTGAAGGATATCAAGCACGGTACCCCAATCAGGAAAGCTATACAACCATATCGTGATCCGCTTGTGGCACAGGCTACACATACATACAGGAAACATATCCATACATAAGATTCAGGATTACGCACGCATTATATATGAGAAAACGTCAAAAATAGACACGAACTTTCTCTCTCTTGTGAGTTATTTATTTATTGTAATTTATTTGTTACTTATCTATTTTAATTTATATATGTAAAGTAGTAATCAATCATAATTGCAAAGTTAATAGTGTAATTTATGTATGCAAAATATATATATTTAATGAGCAGTAACATTTTCAAGATATGATACTTTTATTCTTTGATTGTGAAATTGTATCAAAACATAATAGACAAATCGATAGAGAGGGTAACATTCTAGGGAAAGTATGAAAATCATACTGTCTGTTTCTCAAAAATATTTGTTACAATTGCCTTTTTAATATAATGTAAATTACGTTATTTTAAATAATCAAATAATATTTTTGGACCGAATGAATACTACATAATAACAATCCACTATGTCCCCAAGACATAGCTCAACTGCTTCCGGACAGGGTTCTCGAAAGAGAGATCAGTGGTTTAATTCTTGCCAAAGGTAAGAAAGCCCCTTCCCAGTAAGTGCATAGTGTGGGAACTTCTTGGCCTGTAGGCTTGCCTGCAGTGCTGGAGGCTTCTTACACAGACTACTATGTAAATGACCAAGCTCCTGCTAGCGGGCCGTTGGGTACCTGATTTATCTCCCTACACAACCTTTAGGACTGGATATGCCAGAGACCCTTACCGGTTGAGTTCAACCTTAATAACAATCCATGAGGAAAGAAAAAGAAAGGAGCACTCACAAGTTTGACCGGAGTCAATAACCTCAGCAATCTGTCCGAAGGTCACGCATGGAAAGCAAGCCGTAATGATAGCTGAAACACCAAAAACTTGAAGTAGTTGATAAGGAAGTTGAAGTAGCTATGTTTCAGATGGGACCGTACAAAAGTCCAGGCTCAGATGGTTTCTCTCCTGTTTTTTTCCAACGGAACTGGGATGTGGTTGGTTCAGATGTTATTCGCTTTGTTCTTGCATCTTGTCAGAATGGTACGTTTCCTAAACACCTTAACGAATCTTACGTAACCTTAATCCCTAAGGTTAGTCGGCCGGAAAAGATTACTCAATTTCGTCCTATATCACTGACGAATGTGGTGGCAAAATTGATATCTAAGGTGATAGCGAATAGACTTAAATTGGTAGTTGGAAAATTGGTCTCTCCATGTCAATGCAGAAACACCAAAACTCATATCAGCAGCAAACTAATCTTTCAAATCATCGGCCACACTATATAAAATCTTGAAAAATGTATTGAAGTAACACATTAGGCTGTGAACGAGCCAAGCATTGCGTTGTTCAAGCTCGGTTTATTTAACTTAGCGAACGAGCCGAGTTTGTTCGTTTATTTAAACGAACATATTTAGTTGTTCAAGCTTAGTTCGTTTAACTCACAAACAACATTAACTAGCAGATCACCTTAAACGAACGGTGTCATTTACCGAGTTCGAACAGAAAAAGGTGTTCAAGCTCTGTTCATTAACCTTTTATCCGAGCCGAGCTCGAGCTAGAGTCAAACGAGATGAACAACCGAACGGCTTGGTTCATTTATAACCTTAGTCATTAGGTAAGGCCAAACTAACATAATTTAAGCTAGTGTGACAAAAAATACAATGGATAATAAATCTGTACTCTAATTTTAGATACAACCCATAGCTTCGGTTTAGAATTCATTTTAGCATTGCAATTCATCGTGATATTATAACGTGAAAATATCAATATGGACAACGTGCAGCAATGAATAAAAAAAGGATCTCTCTTTCATTTATTGTTCTAAATCATTTGCGTTACTACTTTCGCATCGGCCAATTTCAGGCAAAACCACAGGGGGTAAACATGTCGGAAATTAGCCCGTGCAGTTTTAACCCAAACCATAGGGGAGGTAAATGCATAATTCCAAATGAGAGGGGAGGTTTTTAGAATTAAGCCAAACCACAGGGGGTCTAACTGTAATTTTTCCTATAAAAAGACAAATTTTTTGTTTCATTAAATTATATTCAGTTTTATAAGTATACACACACACACATACATATAGACACACACACACACACACATATATATATATATACTATATATTTTCTATTCAGTTATATTCTTTTAATAAAAATTTTATGTTTCATTAAATTCAATTATATATATATGTGTGTGTGTGTATATATATATATATTTATACGCGCACACACACACACACATATATATATATATATGTATGTATGTATATGTATACTATTAATTTTCTATTTTGTTCTATTCACTTAATAAAACACATACGTATTAACGTCTTTAATAAAAGGGCAAAATTTATTTTTTATTAATTTATATTCAGTTATATGTGCATATATGTATATACATGCATATATAAAAGCATTCATGCATTGAATATCGTTATTATCTCTTATTTTTATTAGGCAAGCGCAAAGGAAAAATTACGGTTAGACCCCCTGTGGTTTGGCTTAATTCTAAAAACCCCCCTCTCGTTTGGAATTATGCATTTACCTCCCCTATGGTTTGGGTTAAAATTGCAACGGCTAATTTCCGGCATGTTTACCCCCTGTGGTTTTGCCGGAAATTGGCCGGTGCGTTTTTAACCCAAACTATAGGGGAGGTAAATGTATAATTCCAAACGAGATGGGAGGTTTTTAAAATTAAGCCAAACCACAGGGGTCTAAATGTAATTTTCCCTTGAATCAATTAGTAGTTTTCGACCTAAGTTTCACAGAAAGGATACAAAAATACCCGCAGCAAGAATTCGTTTACCTAAAAGAAACTTACAATTGCTTGGATCTTAAAACGATTTTGTGCCAATGATTTTGTGACGAATGGAGTAACAATTATTGAATAAGTTATTTGACTTATCCTAAGATTTACATGCGTATATGCTATCCTAACATAGAATTATCAAGTAACTTATTAAAGGATAAAGAAGATGAAGAGTGCATAAGATGCATCGTGTTCAACGTAGTTTCATTTGGGTTGACTTTTTAGGTTATTGGATAATCGAGTTTCTATTATTGACGCAATTTTCATTATGGTTCATCGGAAACAATATTTGTGTGTTTCTAACATATGAGTATGATTGCATACATTCGACCTCCCATGTTCGATCATAGACGGGAGACTTTTAAGTTAAAGTAATGTTGTTGTAGTATTTGAGCTTATCGCTAATGAAGTTGACAAGTAGAATATAACGACATAAAGAAAGTAGTTATCTTACCACTCAAATAATAAGTGGAGGTCAACGTTATTTATCTTTCAATACCAGCAGTGATGATAATAGTATTAAATTTTTGTTGGTGGTTTGGCCAAAAATGTTCGTGCTACGCATGAAACCAGAGAATGATCCATTTTTCAGGGACATAGTCCAGTTGGTACTTGGGTTGGAGATTGCCAACAAGAGGTCATGAGTTTCAATCCACGGACGTATACAGTGTGAGTGTTCCTCTACTGTCAGGCCAAAGGCCTGGTTTGTGGAGGACACCTTATGTGGGTAACTGTGTAAAATCTCACTCAATCTAAGAGTCCAACTGGCCTGGTTTGTGGAGGACACCTTATGTGGGTAACTGTGTAAAATCTCACCCAATCTAGGAAGCCGTTGGACTCCTGATTTACATCTTCCACGCAGTTCTTTAGGACTGAGACAGTAGAGACCCTTTGAATTAGTGTTCAACCTCAGAACGATCCACTTGCCGATAAATTTGAGAATGATTGCTTTTCGTCAGCTTTGTACCCGTAGACTTTCGTATAGGTGACATTTTTTAATATACAATTTCCCGACTTGACTATCAATTATATTTTGAAACTATAGGTGACATTTTTGTTCTCACATAAAAGATACTCAACTAAACTACTATAAAATATTGACTTGACTAGGAAAAACACGAGCAACATTCCTGGGGCTCTTCGATGCCTAAGCAATCAAACAATTGAAACGTATAAAAGAAGAAGAGAGTAAAAAGTGAAACCTTTTATATGTTTTAGAGAGTCTCTATATATAGCTTATTGATTTATTTTGTAACTATGTTTATGCCCTTAGTATGATGGGCTTTACTTGGTCAACAAATACAAAATTGGAGTCAAGTGTGACGTCTTTGACAAGCCTCCTTGTATTAAGACACATGTATCTTAGTGAGTTAAGATCCAATAGGTACTTTCCTGTAAATTGTAATAAATCTGAAATAAATATTTTTTATTATAATTTCCATACTAAACATGTACAAGATCTCAACTCTCGAATTAAGATGCTTCTGATACCAAGTGTCCGGAAGCCTTTATCCGACTCCAAAATTGCCATTTGAGTTTATTTAGATGGCTACGTCACTTTGATACCATGAAGCTAAGTGTCCGGAATCCTTCCTATTTATTGTTCAAAAAAGGGGAAAAATGTATCTTTCTTATTTAAAGAAACATTATTTTCACCGGAATCGTAATAAAAATTTTTGCAATTATTGGATGCTAGAGACATGGAAAATTAAATTCTACTATCGAGCTGTACAACTATTGTATGTGATACGTGAAGCTAGAAATCAAATTCAAAAGGTTAATACTACAAGAAATTTAACAAGTCATTGAAGTTGAGTGTAGTATCTTTAAAACGACAAATATAACCACCAATTTATACAAGTAATGATTATGGTGATCAGTTTAATAGTTCATTTTAATATACCTAATTTTTAATATAATCAGTGAGGACATTTTAGTACATAGCTACTTTTCTTATGTCTTCTATAGAAGGTGAACAAAGAGATTTTCTTTCTAGATCCATGTAAACAAAGCTTTTGAAAAGAACAAAACATATATCTATATATATAATGAGGTGTTTCGAAAAATGTTAGGGGTGACTAGTATAATAGATATGACAAGGGAGAGGAGGCTAAGATGGTTTGGGCATGTCAAGAGGAGACAGACAACGGTGTCTGTCAAATCAGTTGATAGCCTCATTTTAGAGTGGAAGAGGAGTAAAGAAAGACACAAAATGACTTGGAATGAGCGGATTAGCCATGACGTACTAGATTTGCACATCTCTGGATACATGGTCCAGGATTGGAGTTCATGGAAACAGAGGATTAAGGTTAACGAGGTTTATACAGAATATATAAGCACCTTAGAGTATATTTAGGGGCTTATATACTATCTACGCTTTATTTGACTTTGCACTTTTTTGTTTTTGTCTTTGTCTTTGTCTTGCGTTATATGTGCATATATACGTTTATAGCTATTTTAATATCGCAAGCTTCCTATTTGTATTTACTGAATTCCCTCACTAGTACACTAGTACATCATATCCTTATTATTGTTTCATTTATGCATGTACATATAGAGACAGAGACTCACTGGAAGAAAACCCTCTATTTCTTAAGATAGAGGTATTGTTTACCTGTCACTCACCTTCTCCAGGCCCTAATGATAGTTTTTGTTGTCGTTGGAATATAATGGGCATGATTGATTGATTGATATTTATACATGTATTTATATGTATATGTAATTCAAGGGAGCGATTATATATAAAACTGTTCCGTTAGAGGTCCCATGAGATTCCTAAAAATGACACTAACAACAGTATCATTCATTCCCCTCTAAGAAACAAGAGCAATATTCTGATTATGGCCAAAGATACGACATATTTCATCATATATATGTTTACTTTCTTCCTTTTTTTTCTTTTCTTTTTCTGTTAAACAAAGAAGGGTACTGATCATTTACTCACTAAAATGAATAGTCTAATACGTTTTGTATCTTGTGATATGATATCGTCCGTCTGCTCTCATTCGAGACTTATTACGTCTGTATTTGTGCAATAACTACCGTTAAACTCTGAGGAGAATGAGAAGCAGACAAACGATGCATCTATTTCAGGAATATTATTATTATTCCATTTAAACATAATCTAAAAAATCAAACTATTTTGTTACAATCCCCAAAAATGATTTTTATCTTGAAAGGCAAAATTGTAAATTTTCAACAAGAAGAAGAGAGAGAAAAGAAAGCCTAATAGGTGACGGCAAAGGAAAGGAAGAAAAATAAAGAAGAAAAAGAAAAGGAAATTGTGCGGATTTCTTCAGCTAACCAAACACAGATAAGTATACCAATCTTTTATTTGTTTTCATTAATGTTTTTACATTAACGCTTGATAATGAAAGAAATTGATGATGAAATTATGTGTTCTAGGAGTATTCTTGATGATGTTGATGTTGAGGGGTGAAGTAGGTTGGCTTTAATGGTTTAATTGTGTTTTGTAGTTGAATTAGAGGTTAAAAGTTGCGCTAAAAATGTGCATGAATCGTTTTGCACTAGACATTTAGGGTTTGAATTCGAGATTGTGACAAAATAGGGTGTTCCCAGATGTTTGCCGACGTCCATTGTGAAGACTTCTCGGTACATCGCTGGATTTAAAATATGTTCAATGATTATAAAATGAGTTTTACAAATCGAATTGAGGTGATTCAAATTGTTTTGAAAACCTCGTTCTTAAAGCTACAGCTCTAAGACGATAAATCATGATCTAGAGTTAAGTTGACATATGGTGGATGCCCATAACAAAAGTATGAAAAGAATCTCATATCAAATACATGTTTGCATAGTGTTTAGTAATAGAATGAAGTTTCCCATATTAGTCCCCATTAGATAGTTCAGTTGATACTCGGGTTGGAGATTGCCAACAATAGGTTATGAGTTCGAATCTAGGGACGCGTACAGTGTGGGTGTTCATCAGCTGTCAGGCCAAAGACCTGGTTTGTGGAGGGACACCTTGTCTGGGTAACTATGTAAGATCTCATCTTATCTAGAAGACCGCTGGACTCCTGATTTACATCCTCTGTGTAGCTTCTTGAGGCTGGAGCAATGAGAGCCTTTTTGGTTGGGGTTCAAGTTTCCCATATTAGATGTGAAATGTGGACTTAGGCTCAGCTACAATTTCGGCTACAACCATCATATGATTTGTCGCTTGTTATGCACCACATGTGAGTCCCATGTCATTTATTAGGGTTAGGATCCTCCCACCCCACGCGTCATCGCGCGACAAGTGGCAATAGAGGTGGGTGGTGAGGCTAGATGCAGGTCATCCTCATCTAGCTTCACCACCCAACCCTGCTTCCAGATGTCGCACAGTGACGCTTGGAACTCATCCCCATTTATTATTGCATTGGAAGACGTTTAGTCCACTCTGTGTGATGCAATAATCTGATTCCATTCAGATTCAAGAAATCTACAGAACCTTGAAAGTTCTCATCCAAATTACAAATTTATTTTTTTTATCAAGAAAATGCGTAATTTTTCATATGCCAAATAATACCTCCAGTACTTCACATTCAACGTGCTCTCATGTTAAAATGGTTACACAAAGAATTTTTTTTAAAAAAAGGTGCTTGCTACTATTTCATATCGCATCTTATAGTTTCTGAGCAGTTCAACCATGTAATGTGCATCACAGAATGTGAAGGTATGGGAAGACTGAGAGACACGTAAACAATAACTCTATCGCAAGGAATAAAAAGTTTGATTTCAACGAGACATCCGGTTATCTAACAATAACCTATAGATGTGAAAATTGTAGACTCAGCTGGCCTTATCATCAACGTCTGTAAAATTGCGAACATAGTTGATACCAAAGCCATCACACTGAGTCACCTTATTTATGTAGCATAAAAGGTCGTAACCCAGATTCATTAGGTTTACACCGTTTTATCTTTAAAAGAGCTATATGGAATATGCAAATTACATTTACTTAGCCGCCATCTATGTGAGAGGCATTTACCTGGTGTCCATAAGATGTCACCCTAAACCCGTTTTGATATAAAAGAATGACGATAAGACTCTAACACTCACAATGCATCTGTCAAAATTAATCAAACATGTCATCTCTTGTAATATATTCTACTATCTAAATATCATGTGAACTAGGACGTCTACATCGGCCAGCTTATTGGGAGTGATATGATTGTAAAAAAGAGGACAAAATAGAAACACGGATTCAACTAAAAGCTCCCCCACAAAACTTCAGGGCAGATTACAACCACACATTAAAAGATGGTATTCCTCCTTCCTTGCACGATACTTCGTGCAATAATGTGCTGAATCATTAATTTGCATGCCTTGTCACTCGACCCGGTTATTTGGTATCATAATGAATTATGTTTGAAATAATGAAATAAGGTCGAAAATCAAAGTCGCAATTATTTATGTTTATTGCGAGATAGGATCCCATCACCCCAAACTTCACATCCCATGCATCACCACGTGACACGTGGCAATAGAGATGAGTGGTGAGACTAAATACGAGTCACTCTCATCGAGCCTCATTATCTACCCCTGCTGTCACGTATCACGCGGTGACGAGGTGAAAGAAAAGTGGATGAAGTGATCTCATCCGTTTATTGCAAACACAAAAGATTATGTGAGGGTTTGCTTTTTTATTTGCTTTCCATCTCAATTCTTTACTAGTTCATGACGTCTTCATAGTCAATTTCTAGTTTTATGTTACAGTTAATTTCGTTACTCTACTATGAATAAGATAATCGTTTTAGGCCCCAGTACATAAATATTCGGGTTAGATTTGCTCTATGAGGTTAAGAGTTCGATTCCAGAGTCACGCACAATGTTAGTGTTTTACTGTTGGTAAGCCGAATGGCTAGTTCGCGGGATGACTCTTTGTGTGAGTCCTTGCGTAAAGTCCTTGCCAACCCAAGATGCCGTTGAGTTCCTGATTTGCATCCTTCACAATGCCCAATTGAACTGGCCCAATTGAACTGGGACAGTGGGGTCCCTCAGGACTAGGGGTATGACATTTGCTCCAAGATATCGTTATAGTGCCAAGTTCTATAAAAGCATAAAATACTGTCACCCTTAGAATTTATTATTGGTTTATTTTAAAAATATCGCCACGGTTCATTTTTCAACCGAATACAAATTGCACTATAAATAGATTAGTTCTACTCATTTATCAAGGACCGATGTTGAATATTTCATATGTCCTAAAAACTTTCAATATCGATGACGAGGTACGTTCACTTAGATAAGAATTAGAAAAAAAAAACTTTATCATATTCAATCAGTGAGCTAGATAAAAAAGAACAAATGGATATTAAATCGTTGTCGTTCAAACGAACTAAAAATGTGAGAGATATATACATCGTGGAACAAGTAACGTTATATCATTAATTAGACATGAAGAGTTCACATGTTAATCCATTAATCCAAGATAAGAAAATACAGGGGCGAACAACTTACCCCACAAATAATACACATAATGTTTGCTGAATTGCAATTTAAAATATACATAAACCTGTACAATGTTGGTATACAATATACATGTACCACGATATCTATTTTTCTGCACATAGGACTTTTAGTCTTTCAACGTAAAACTAGTCTAGATAACACTATAAACATTTGCGCAATATCTTTATAACATGAAATTATTTTATTTAAAACTATTATATCACGCTATATCATCTGTATTTAAATTATTATATATACTGTAACACTTATTTAATTATTAGCAACTATTTGTGCTGAAGGCAATCTGTCTGTTGGCCAAATCGTAACTGACACGTGTAGTTTGCTGCTGCACATTACCAATAATATTGAGACCCAACCCGCTTGCGGCGAAAGCGAAACAGAACCTCCCGTTCTCATTAACCGGTATCAGGTAATTACCGGCGTTTAACGTCAGCGTTTTCCCTCCAGCGAAAAGAAACGCCACCTTCGGGACGAGTGCTTTCTTCATGGAGGTTAAATCATAACATGTATCAAATAAGGAGTATCCTTCAGCTTTCGGAAGATTTTTTGAGTATTTTATGAACGTATCCCTTAGGGAATTGTATATTTCGGTCTTAAACCGAGTCACGGCGGTGCCGGAGTCGACTATTACTCCGCCGCGGCCGTTTCCGTCCATCTGAAACGCTGATTCCGGAATCGGTAACTTCTCTCCGGCGACGGTGATGCCGACTAAATCCACATAGAAGAAAATGTCGTTTTTAGGGTTTCTTACCAATGAAACAACCACTGAGCCGCCAGGTGGGGCCGAGTTGAAGTCCAGAGTCGACTCAGCAGCTGAGTCACGATTCACAAGGCAGTATGAGAAAGACGTCGCTTTTATCTGAGACGTTAAAGACAGTGGGCCGCCACTGATTCCCAATAATCCCGCCGACCCGGTAAAGAGTCCTTCGTTGTCATGTCCGCATCCAATTGCAGTATTCTCTACCCGACCAGAATTACCGAAAGTAATCGTCTCGGTGGCGAAATCACCGACAGAGAAGGATCCGTCACCGTACTCGACTTGATAAAGGCAGCCGGAGCTAGCGCAACCGGAGACATGAAGAAAATTACACTGCGGAGAGGCGCATTTTACAGGACGGTAAGTGGAGGAAGTTGACGGGTTGAACAACGGGTCGGCTTGTTGGTAACAATACGAACAAGGTTCGCATTGGAGCCAGGTGACGTCACTGCCCGTATCTATAGCCATGTAATATGATTTAACGGGTTGACCGACTCCGATTCGGGCAAAGTACTCTCCGCTTCCATGTTTTACACCTGACGTCACCGGCGTTTCTAGACCGTTCGTTTGGAATGGTTTTTCGACCGGTTTGAGTTTGAGTTGTTTGTATATTGAGTTGACTCGGGCTGAGTCTCGAGCGAGTCTTGAAAGTGTGAGCTCATGGTAGGTGTTATGCGAATTTTTGGAAATCGAAAGCCGTGGGTGAAGAGAAACTGAAAAGAATGCGGATGAATTGGTGGGAACGCTGCCGTATGGATTGGATACTACATTGTCTTGTTGTTTTGGAAGAGTTCTTTGAGAGAAGGGTTGGCGAGTTCTGGCAATGGATGTTGAAACGTCGAATACATGAAAGATTTGTTCGCGGCGGAGGGCGTGAGAGAAAGAGAGGGAGATGAAGCTGAGGAAGAAGGAGCTGAAAAGAAAGAGGGATTTTTTGCTCGGAGCCATGGAGGAAGGGAGGTGAGTGAGGAGATGGTATAGCGCGCGGGTGGGGTTTATGTAAGGAGGAAAAAGGTGGGTTGGATCTACTAACCACACTTTCCTCACCCTCTTTGTGTCCACGCGACACGTGGCAACAAAGTGGGGTTGTGAGACTAGATGCGGGTGACCTCATTTAGCCTCACCACCCCTACTAGCTGACACATGTCGCGCGGTCACGCGTCACCGCACCCAATTTACGGTGGGGGATCCTATTTCGAAAAAGGGTGGGGGACATGCGGGTACTGATTCACGTAATGCGGGTCGAGGATGGAAAAGAAAAGCTGCAAGTTGGAAAGGAGATTGATGATTGACAGCTCCTCTTGAGTTCATGCATGTCTCACAAATTTAGAGTAATTTCAAATTATATAATATGGTATGGATTTAGAAAGTTTCTTAAATAATTAGTACGCAATTGTCATTTACATTGCTAAGAATTTATCTTTGGATGGTATTCTCAGTGTCATCTGAAATTTTATTATTTTAAAAAATTTAAGAGTATTTTAAAAAATTAACACAACTTTTATTTCTTTACAACTCATCCACCGTCACCATCTCCTAGACCCATTTCGTCTCAATTCCTTCTCTCTTCTTCCTGTCATCCACTAACACATCCTTTAGACGGCTCCTTTAGACGGCAGTGATAGTTTCGTCTTAATTATTTCAGAAATTTTATCAATCCGTATCATATTTTAGATTTTTCTTTAAAACTATAATATATTTTAAAAAAATTTCACATATTTTTGTACGTACAAGTAGAAAAGAGACACATTTAAATATCCCAAGATAAGTTATAAAATGATCTTATAAGAATAACTACTCACAGTTACTTTTCCCTGTATGATAAGATATATTAATGAAAAAGGCAATAAAAAATACTTCTCTTTTGAAAGTAACTTGCATGACATGCTAAAAGCATAAATAATTCTCTTCTGTTTCTCTTGTATAAAAATTCAAATCCAATTTATTAATATTTAGATCTCATTAAGATAAGTTTTTTAAATATATTCATTAAGAAATATTTCTTAATTTTCATTTTTTTTCCCCAAACCTTATAGATGGAACATTGAAGGACCATTGAGTGTTAAGAGTTTTAAACACCTTTTTCCTCAACAAAAGGCCTAACGATTTCGGCAGGCAAAAAAGAATACCACCCAAGGAAGTATCAATTTCTAGACAATAAAATTTGCCGTTTGTTATGTATTAGATTTTTAATTACGTTTATAAAGTAGTTCGAGCATTAATTAAACAAAAAAGAATCCGGATACTACGTAGAATATTTCTGTTTTTTTTAATATTTTCTTTAGGATTTATGGCTTGTGAATCTTTGAATGGTAGCTTAGATAAGATTTCCTTTTCTATTTGGTAATATATCCAGAAAAGGTATACTTCAAATTGACACGAGAAAGGTCATCAATTGGCAACAAAATATAAACATGGTAGAGTTACTTCTCAGTATCCCTACTCCGTCCAAACATAGCATTAGTTAAATGTCTGGATGGCCTCCAGCCTCCAGGGCATAGTCCAGTTGGTATTTAAGTTGGGGATTGACAACAAAAGGTCATGAGTTCGAATTCAGGGATGCGCACAGTGTGGGTGTTCCTCTGCTACTAGACCAAAGGCCTGATTTGTGGGGGGCACCTTTTATGGGTAACTGTGTAAGATCTCACCAATCTAAAAGGCCGTTGGACTCCTGATTTACATCCTCCATGCAGCTCTTTGGGGCTGGGGCAGTGGGAGCCCTTTTGGTTGGGGTTCAACCTTTTGCCAACAAGTTAACTGTCTGGATGACTTCGCACTTTTGGTTAACTTCACACTCTATTTTAATTGGAGATTTACATCCTCCATGCAGCTCTTTGGGGCTGGGGCAGTGGGAGCCCTTTTGGTTGGGGTTCAACCTTTTGCCAACAAGTTAACTGTCTGGATGACTTCGCACTTTTGGTTAACTTCACACTCTATTTTAATTGGAGAAAATGGTCATTTCTTGGCTCTGAAGGCTGTCTTATAGAGTATTGTAAATGATGCAAATCAGGAGCCCAGAGACTTCTTAGGTTGGTTGAGGACTCACACATTGACCCACACAAGATGCCCCTCAAACCAGGCATTTGGCCTAGCAGCAGTAGAACACCCACATTATGCGTGTCTCTGGATTCGAATTCTTGACCTTTTATAGCAAATTTCCACTCGAATACCAACTGAGCTACACCCTAAAGTCACACTCTATCTTTACTTACATTTACTTACATTTGCAAAAGGCCAAATCTTTGGCTTCATAGGCTTCTACTATCGCAATATGTAACTTCATAAAGAACACATATGAGGAATTCAGCGGTCTCCTAGATTGGTAAGGTGTGGCCAGAAACCAACACAACATGTTCAATGCAAACTGGATCAGCAATCCTTTAAACTAATTGGGCCGGATACAATAGCCTAAACTATTACTGGCCAGATAACAGTACTGCATTCATGCTGCGTGTGTTCCACCTTGAACATGCGACCTTCTAATTGTAATTTTTTCAACTCGAATATCATCTAACATATGCCCTAGAGGCTACTTACATTTATTTCAATTGAGGATTATTAAATGTTGTCATGGTAAATAATTTTATCGAAGATAATAAGGAGCAAATAATTAAAAATAATAGAAACCATAAGCATGTGATTCGATAGATACATTATAACATAAAATTTTCGCAAGCTTTTGTAGGTAACAAGTGTGCGTGATGTATCAACGTTCCCATTTCCTAAAAACAGTGATATGTTAAACGAAAGGAATTCCGTTTTGCCTTAATTGAGTGAAAAGTTATGGCAGAAGAACGGTCCCCCGGGACGGGATTCATTGACGCGCAGGGAGGGGACGTGAGTGACGACACCAATGGATGGCTGACACGTGTCTTCCTGTAAAAGAAAAAAAAAACTGCAAAGTTGGACACGTGTCAGCCACCCATTGGTGACGTCACCCGCGTCCCCCTCCCTACGCGTCACCGAATCTATTCCCCGCCTCTTTTTTTTTCCTTTCTTTTAACAATGATCAAAGGATAATTTACAATTGCGACTTGATTATGTAAAAGATTGGCGTAATGCAGATTACGACAATCAATTAATTATACTCAATATATTTCAACGCACCAAAAATTATCGTTAAGATTTAAAGAGGGTGACCGGCACACAAACAGTACCTCTATCATAATGGATAGAGAGTTTGGTTCAAGTGAGACCTACTACTTTATGCAATGCAGATTACAACAATAGTGTAAAAGGTTTTACCAGCGTGAAAGATGCAATCTATATTCGTTAGTACCATAATCTAGTGTAAAAGTACGATGATGGTTAGCAAAACAGAGAAACTGATAATCAGTAATATAAAAGTTTGAATTTTTTTAATGATTTTGATTTACATCTTTTGTGAATGTGTTTAATAAGTCAAATACTAAATGACTATTCACTGGTATATATATTTTATTTTACACGATTGATAAAGTTTTATGAATAAAACAATAAGAACCTTAGACGTCAATCTTTCATGTGTTTCTCCTGCTATCAAATTTGACAGTTTTATATTATTTTGCTTAAAATCATACATGTTCTATTATCATCTTTTAATGTCGTCTGACATAATTGGTTATTTCATTGATCTGAAACCTCAAACATAAATGAAAGAAAATGATATACTGTTTTTTTTTTTCTTCAAATAGTTTTACTGACTAGAAGTAAGAAAGAAAATCAAAGACCTTTTATACCTCGACATTTTTGAATTATCAAGGTCTATCGTGACCTGCTCACCTTAGACAATGCTATTCTAAACTCTTGTAATTTGGGGAAGAAAAAAATTCAGTACAAATTAATCACTTATTCAAATACATGTAGAGTCGGGGTCTCACTGGTAAACCTCTATCTCAATGGATAGAGGTATTGTTTGTGCCGTTCACCTTCATCAGGCCCTAACGATAGCTTTTGATGGCGTTGTGATATACTAAGTATGATTCATTGAAAATTCATTAAAAATTAACATAGAAAACAAAATGTAAACAAATTCCTTATTTGTTCTAACTTGATAAATAAGCATTCATCTTCTCATTTTAAGAGTATTGATGATTTATTCTTAAATAAAAGTATATGTATTTGTGATATGGTTGATACGTAAAAAATGATTCCTTTCATTTTAACGTGCTATAAGACTAATTTGTCTACTTTTTGTGCCCCAAAACTGAGGGATAGATTACATCACCCACTTTTCCATCATCCCACGCGTCACCACGTGATACGTAATAGCAGGAGTGAGTAGTGAAGTTAGATGAGAACGACCTCTATATAGATTCACCATCTACCCCTACTGCCACGTGTCGCTCGGTGACGTATGAGGGGGGAGATTTAGGGTGGGTGTATCCCAACCCCAAACGCAACGCCTCATCCACAAATTACAACTGCTTTTTGAGATTTGTGGCGCTAAAATTCTATCTTCTACTTCACGACTTCCATCGATCTTCCGCTCCTTAGTCGATGGAGAAGATCCAATCTTTCCCACTCCGTTTCATACCGCCTCAGCTCATTTCTTCTAAATCACACTCCAGTTTGCGCTGCACCAGCAGTAGGCCAGCTGACTCAAAATCTCCAGGCGGCAATCGCATTTTTATCGGTGATGATTTGGTCCGCCGTTGGGTCGTCACCGATGTTCATACTTCTCTACGATTTCAAGGTCACCTAGTTTTAAATCAACTTGGATGAGCCTATTAGTCTCTTTTTCCGCGTTAATTTTAGCATAATTTCGTTTTCCCAAATTTCGTCGTAGTCTCATTTTTATCTATCTTACGATGGTGGAAATATTTATCCGGTTGCTTTTGTTTTATTTCTTGTGTTTATATAAAGCCAATGTCAGTGTATATTGTACTGCATCTCGAAATTTGTTTTATAAAAATCAGTGAGGTTAGTTTGTTTTTCTTATTCAAATATTACTCTTTGGGATTTTCTTTTCTTTTGTGGGACTTGTTCTAAATTCGAATTTAATCTAGTGCAGAGAAGTTCACGGTTGTGTCTTGGAATGTTTTGGCCGATAGAAATGCATTCAAGCACAGAGATTCATACAGAAACGTCCCATTTGCTTACTTGAAGTGGAACTATAGAAAAATGCTAATATACCATGATCTGATTGAATGGGATCCTGATATAATCTGTTTACAAGTAAGTTTAGGTTTCTGTATTGTCCTTTGGATATTCCTTTTATCCTTCTGTTGAAGAAAATTATAGATTATATCATCTGTTGTGATTGCATAGGAGGTGGATAGGTACTATGATCTTTTAACCATTATGGAGAAAGGTGGCTATGTTGGTTCCTATAAGGTACAATCTCTTTGTTGGTCCTAAAAATTTTTGTTTGTAGCCATTTTCTTGATCTGCTTTTTGATGCCTTTGTATAAAACTTTAGAGGCGCACTGGGGATACTGTGGATGGTTGCGCAATGTTCTGGAAAGCTGAGAAGTAGTGCTTGTTTATATCCTTCTTTTGGTGCTGTTTGTTCTTAGCTTTTAGAAGGCTGTTCCTGATTATGGCTGTTGACACTGTGTTTTGCAAGGTTCCGGTTGTTAGAAGAGGAGAGTATTCAGTTCAACCAATTTGGTCTCCGTGATAATGTTGCTCAACTTTGTGTATTCGAGGTAGCATTTCAACTAAGACAGTATGATATTTGCAATTGCATCGCTTGTCATCTCTGAAGATCTCTGCTCATGCGATGAGCATTTTTGTGATTTCTCTTCAGCTCTTGCATTAATAAACCAAAGTTGAAGAATATCCACTTGGTTCTGTAACTGTTGTGAGTAGAAGAATGCTAGTGACGTTACTGTACCAGCAGTTCCTTTTTGTTATTTTCCCAAGTTTGCACAAAAGAGCTGCCTGAATCAGAAGTAACCGAACGAACCTATCTGTGTCAATTGCTGTATTCATTGTGTCTCTGCTTGCTTCTTAAGGTTGTATTCAGTAGTTAATCTAGCTGCTTGTATGTTATACTGTTGCCTGCTCACTTCCAGTGAAGCAATCTATGATTTGCACATCTTAATACAGGCAGACGCTGAATGCTGCTGCAAGAAGAGTACTCGTTGGAAACATTCATGTGCTTTACAATCCAAACCGAGGAGACGTGAAAGTTGGTCAAGTAAGTCTTTCATGTGTCAAGTTGCTGACAAAGGCTTGGAGGTATTCTTGTTAGCTTGTGTGTTAGGCAGAGCATTATGGGTTACCATTTTCTTGAGTAAATACTAGCCTCCAGGGCACCCTGGACTATGTAATTACTATTTTGTCTTCCTCTCAACTTGGGTATCTGATTAGTAAAACCAGAGTACCTTTGAAAGACTTGGCCGTACTCGTGCAATTTAAAATTTCCAAACAAACAGCTTTCTTTAAAAAGTACATCAAAAAAAATATTGAAACGAAGTGAAAATAATCTAGGAGTTCTTGGATGTGCTTTCATGCGTGTATATAATTAGGTGTACGCATGTTATAATTATGAAATGAAACGAATCCTTGGTGCCACCAACTTGCATTTGAAGAGGAAAATATTATATAATTATGTGTAATTTGATCTATAGAAGTACAAATTTCACATGCAGAAAGAAGGGAACAGGAATGGCTGGGTTTTGTTCTGGGACGTGGGAGTTTATTGCTTTAATATCTGATTTGATATGGATTATTCTATTGACCTTCATTTTGTCCTGAATCCTCTGCTATGCAGGTTCTTCTTCTTCTGTCCAGAGCAGATTTCCTCTCAAAGAAATGGGGCAGTGCACCTATTGTGCTTGCTGGGGATTACAATAGCACACCGCAGGCAGGAAATTAGAAATTGTCTTAGATATGCTGCCTTTTTTATTTTCTGGTTTGCAAGAAATTTACTGCTTTTCTTTCCTCAGAGTGCGATATACAAATTCCTTGCCTCATCAGAGGTGAAAATTTTCTTTCGTGCTCTGCTGTAGGATTAAGATACAGCTTGTATTGTTGTTACTTTAAAGGATCCATGTTTCAGTTTTTTTTAATGCATGTTTAGTGTGCAGTTAAATATCATGTTATATGACAAAAGAGAGCTGTCTGGACAGAGAAATTGTCATCCCACGCAAGCACTTGGCCTTAAAAGACAAAATTCTTCTCTGTTTGTCTTGATGGACAGGTAAATGGCTATTGTGAAAGTAATACTCAAAAGAAGCATGTCTTTCTCCGTTTGATTTGGATAAAGTAGCCTGCTGTTGGTATTTCAGTCTTCAATGGAAGAGAAATTTCTTGTTACTTTTTTCCTTTTCTTTTTCCACATTAAATATGATAAAATTCCAGTAATTTCAGATTCTTCAGAGCTAGCTGGACTGAGGAAGAAATTAAAAACGCCACAGGGGGCACCAATTCTCATATTGTTGCACACCCCTTGAAACTTAGCAGCTCCTATGCGACGGTGAAGGTACAGTTCCTCCCAGGTTTTGTCCTAATGGTTAAGGTGCATTGTGATTAATCTTGGTTTCCTCTATTGTCTTCGTTGTCATAGAGCTTTTCAACAATACGAGACCCTAGCGGTGAACCTTGGGCTACTTCATACCACTCAAAATTTCTGGGAACAGTTGATTATTTATGGTATGTAACTTGGTACTTACTAATTTTGCCACGTTTTGGCAACCTAGATATGTAAAATAAAAGAACCTGGTTTTGCATTTACTAGGTACTCTGATGGTCTTGCACCTTTAAAAGTTCTTGATACTTTACCAGTCAATTTGCTGAGGAAGATTGGTGGACTCCCATCTAAGGTAAGTGCATTGCAGAAGAAGAAAAGCATCTTAGTTACACCATGTTCAAGAATTATTGAAGAATGCATTGACAATCAGGAATATCCACTAATGTCGGACCATAATTAAAAATTTAAAAAAACAAATCTTACAAGAACTAGTTGGAACTCGAACATTGGTTAAAGATAACATAATGAACATTTACAGGTTAACAACTGTATGAATAATACATCTTCAAGTTTTTACGCTACTTTTCTCGATCCTGTTCGTGCTAAAGACCACAAAGAATGGCTGATGCACCTTCAGGTTTTAGGAACAGCTTTAATGAAATATGAGTCTGATATTCTAAATCCAAACTCGAAGTTTTCAATTGTGTATTCTTTTCAGACTATGACCTCACTTCTTTAGAGACCTCAAGAGCATCCTTAATTTGTTCTCCAAATCTTTTTGTGGCTTGATAGACTATATATTTTGCAGAACGTGGGTAGTGACCATTTGGCCTTGGTATCTGAATTTGCTTTCCTCGAAGATGCCAGAGAATAAGCGGACATGACTTGAGCCAACACCAAGTCTGCAGGGTAGCTGTAGTAAAATATCTGGCCATCGGCCTCCTGATAAACCAGGAAGATAACGATCTTCTCTTGTATATCTTAAGTTCCTCTAGATTTCTGGACCAAGGTCCTGAAAGTCCATGTATAAACATGATATTGTGTTTAATCCTACTCTCAAGGCAGCATATATTTCTTCTGTTTATGAGTGCCTCTCATCATAAGAGTAGAACTCAACAGCTGCATTGCCACGTCTATTAAGCTGCAACCTGGTAACTTCTTTGATCCCGTCTCTTGTTGCCATTTCAAGCTGTGTCAAATCTTCCCATCTTTTAGAAGCCCGATAATATTTCCAAGCATTACATAGTTTGCGGGGTTTTCGGGATCAATTTCAATAAGCTTCTGAAGAGCCAACTCAGCAAAAACAATATTTTTGTGAACCCTACAAGTGCCGAGTAAAGTTGTCCAGATGACGCCATCTGCATTTATTGGCATCTTCTGCACAAAATCCACAGCATGCTCCAAGAGGCCTGCACGAGTCAATGTGTCAACCATGCAACCGTAATGCTCAATCCGCGTAACAATTGAGTATTTGTCTATCATCAAGCAAAAATGCTTAAACCCATCATCTACCAGACCCAAATGTGAACATGCAAACAAGATGCCTACGTAAGTCATTCCATCTGGTATTTCTCCAGCAGATTTCATCTCTGAATACAAGTCTAAGGCTTCAACTCCATGCCCATGCAAGGCTAGGACATTGATTATAGTGTTCCAAGTGATCAAATTCTTTTTACCCATCTTCCCAAATACACCCATGGCACTTTCTATTGCTCCACATTTCCCGTACATTTCAATCAAAGCATTGCAAATGAAAATGTTATCTTCATATCCATTGTTCTTGGCATACTTATGCAGCCATTTGCCTATATCAAGTGCCCCTAACCTTGCACAAGCCGACAGTGTATTTACAAGCATCATTCAGCATCTTTCTGAAAGCACCAAGAACTTCAGAGTAGCATTCGCTGGTCGCATAACCTCCAATAAGAGCATTCCAAGAGAAGGTGTTTCTCTGTGGCATCTCCTGGAACAGTTTCTCAGACTCTTCAACATCTTTATTTTTGCCATAGCCATTCAGGAGTGTGTTCCAAGATATTATATCCTTGTGTGGTATTAAATCGAAAAGCATCTTTGCATTTGTCATATCGCCACACTCAATATGCCCTGAGATCATAATATTCCACGTGATGACATCTTTATCAGGTGCCAAATCATAAAGCCGCCTTGCAGAATCAAATCACCTCCGGATGCAAACACAGTGATCATTGAAGTCCATGAGACAACAACAACAATCATACCATATATATCCCAAAGACAACAAAAGCTATCGCTGGGTCTGGGGAGGGTGAAGTCCATGAGACAACCTTTTTAAAAGTCATTTCATTAAATACTCTATAGCCACAAACAACTCGACCCAAGCTTGAGTAAACATCAATCAAAGTAGTACCAACATAATTATTTGACAAGAATCCAACTTTCACAAGCACGGAATGCACCAGCTCTCCTTCTGTTATAGCCATTAACTTCCCACAAGATTTCAAAACCATTGGAAATGTATAACAATTAGGCCCCGCATTCTCGCGCATCATATCATTGAACAGGTCCATCACTTCCAGATGCATCGCGTGTTGAGTGTACCCTTTAAACAGTACATTATAAAGAGATGAGTTTATCTCAGACGCTCGATCAAACACTTTGTGTGCAACAAAATATTACCTAAAACAAAACATGTAGCGAGGAATCTTGGTATTATGTATTGGTTGCTTTGGTCAAGATTCTGAGTTAGGACTTGTGCATGGATTGCCCGGAGGCGATTTGGGGTCTTACATGATGCTACGAAGGAGATGAGCTTCTCTTCGAGCAGTATATGTGGTGCTCTTTTGGTGAAGTTTGCAGCTATTCTGGCTATTTGTGTCGGATTTTCTCAAGATATTAAGACTCGTAAATTCAGTACTAAAGAAGAAGCGCTCTTCTGGAAAGTGTGCAGCTATTCTGCCTCTCTGTGTCAAATTTTTCACCGGGTTGAGATTCGTAAATTCAGCATTGAAGATGATGAGTAGTTTGTGGTTATGGATTGAATCAGAGGGACGAGATGATTTTAGACCTGAGGAGGCTAAAAGTGAAGGAAAATACAAGGCTTGCATGAGTGACTACGTGTAAAAATGCAGTTTTTTTTTTTAAAAAAAAGAGCATTTACACGTGATGTGTGATTGAAAGTCTCATATTTTGTCTCATATTTTGTTCCATCTTTAACCTATCTGGACACTGGACAAGCTACTGAATCAATATTAACGGTATTAGATAGAATTATATGAGAAAAGTTAATCGAATCTAATAAAAAACATGTCTATCATAACATGAAAGAGTCTCATTATATTTAGCGACACTTATGAAGTTGTCGTGTTCAATGTATATAGGTGTATTAATGCGAAGCATTTTGTCTATTACACTCGTAGCAATTTAGACTTTAGACATCCTTCTGATGGATGAATTTGACGAAGGTAGAAAGCCCAGTCTCCCTATTATCTCTCTTAGAAGAAGAGGCTTTGAGATTTATATGTTAAACGAATCATTCCTGTGACGAGTTTTCATCAAACATATACATATAGAATACGAATAAATCTTACTTACTATAAACTTCACTTTTGCTGATATAAACTCTAAATAGTGCTAGATAAGTGTAGCCGAAAATCCTTTTCCTAAAATAAAATTTTTATGAGCTGTGAAACTAATTTAAACCATATACTATAGCTTTCTAGAAATTTTAATAGTTACAGGAAAGCAAACAGAAAAGGGAAGAAACTGAAGCTAGCGCGCGAAATTTGAATAACAAGCAGAAGAGGAAGCGAGAGAAAATGGAGAATTCCGGGGCGATTCTCTGTCAGATCTCTTCGTTAAAGGACATGCTCGATCAGGTAAACGCAGAAATTGATACACCAATGGTATTTCAGTGTACCTGTTGCTTTGGATTTGTTATTCATATCAAAACAAAATTGGTTCAGGTGAACGAGGAGATCGAGAAGAACATTGAGATAACCAGAGATATTGAATCGGAGATCGTTAAGTGCGAGGAAATCGAGAGCGCTTTGTCTGCTCGGGAATCAGAATTGATCAAAACCGCCTATGCTTTACAGTTCGAAATGCACGGCTTGCTTTCTGTCAGAAGTACTACTCCAAGAGAAACAAATAAGAATTGTCTTGGATTTTATATTTCATCTTTTTGTGTTAATTGATTATGTGTCCTTTGATAGGAAATATACTTGAGGAAGCACGTAGAAGTTTCCCCATGTTAATTGATTTTTTCTGTTTCAGCTGATTCGGAGAGCTCCGTGAAGTTCATGAAGGATGAGTTGTGTAATCTGAAAACCACGCGAGATGAGATAGGAAGAAGGATCAACAGCAAGCAGTAAGGTTTCAAACACATAATTTTAGTGTGATAATCCGTATATTGTGTAGATGCACATGGATTAAGAAATTTCTCATCCTCCTTTTTTTCTTAAAAAAAAATATTGAAGATATGATTCAAACTCGAATCTCTATGTTCTAAAATACTAGTCAAGTGCTATACTTAAAGGTTTTTGGCAAGAAATTTCTCATCTTAATTTACTGCAATTAAAGCTTCGATGATACATGGGAATTAAACATGACCCGATGATGATGAACTGCTGTTTTTTACTAGGGAAAAAAATCATATTGATGTCCTTTCTCTGCTCCTATATACACACATGCACTCACACACACACATATATATATATACACGCTCAGATAACCAAACTTCATCATATCCTGTGAAGTTATGATGATCTGAATAGTGTCAAAGATATACAAAAAGGACTTGCAAAATAGCATCCTTCTTCAGGTGAATTTTTTTTATGTTAGCAGTTTTTATGCATCATGTTTATGACATTTGGCCTGAATTCGATATGCTAATGCTATGTGACATGTTTTTTTATTTTCGTTTTCTGTTTTTCCTGGTTTTGAACAGTGAAGCATTCATTAATGCATGCCTGGATTTCCAGAAAATCATTAGCAACGGAGAAAGTGATCAACCCGAAGCATTGTTAGCTAAGAAAGAAAGCGTACAAAATGAAATTCAGTGTTTGAATAAGAGAAGTAATGCTCTGCAGAACTCTATGAAGGCATTCGTGGAAGAGGTTCTTGAAGATCTTGGCAGTTCTATTTCTGGTAATGATATCTGTCTTGGTATAATTCAATCTATCACTTCTTTTGGCAGTAGATTATTGGTGTTTTTTATACACAGGATAAAGTAAACATGCTTATATTTTGACATCATTCTGTTCGGTTTTTGTAAACCATTCGTTATTTTCTTGGTGTTTCTTTTGAAGATAACAAGAAATGCCATCATTACCATGGCTCCAAGTGAAATTTTATGTCTATATCGATCTCTTTAGGACCTGCAACTTATTGTTTGTTTGTTGGAATATGCAGCTCTACAAGTTGAGATTCGTTGTAAGAAGATGGAAAAAGAGAAATTGTTGAAGGACATTGATGAATTGAAAGCAACCGTACTCTCAGTTCTAGCAACTGAGAAGTGAGTATTACTAATGTATTTGTCATTGTTCAACAAATTTCAAGATACTTCTCGTACTATATATAAATGTAAGGTGGATTTATATCCATCGATAAGTAAATCTTAGTACTTACTCATTAAACAATAATTATATAGTAATAAGTAACATACCTCGCTTTGCACATTCATTTCAATTATTTATTAGAGAGAGATACAATTTTCTGAAATTTAAAATAAATAAATACATACAAAATTATCATCAGAAAAGATAGGATCATAAGAGTGCAATTTTGTATATAATATCATTGTTGAAAGAATAACCTCTATGTGTTTCTAACACATGTGTATGGTTGCGTACATTTGATTTCTTTATATTCCATCATAAACGGAAGTCTATAAATTAATGGATAATGTTGTTGTTATTGAAACAATAACTGACTGTCTCATCTTTTATGCTGGAACGGATAGATATTTTTGTGTCATTTTGGTTTCAGATGGTCAATTTTGTTTTATTTTACTTCTAATTGACAAGAATGCCAAGTAATTTTACCTTGAACTTAAGGCCTCATTGCCTCTCTTGTGATAGGAAAAAGAAAAGGAAACAAAAGAAAATGGCACTCTTTACAACAACAAAACATACTCAACATATCCCAACAACAGCACAAGATATCGATAGGGTATGATGAGGGTGAGAGACAATCAAACAATACATCAATGCTAAAGGATAGCTAGTTCGCTTCTAGCGAAAATCTTGGCTCTGTAGTTACCTGTATAAACACATAATGAACGATAAATAATGAAAGAAAAAGACAAACACAAAAATTACAAAGTCAACCTAACTTTGAGATAACCTTACTTCGTATCGGACCAAAATACCCTTATATGATGTCCGTATAATCTAATCGTCACATAAATAAATCAAGCCATCTGGTCCGATAGAAAGGCGGAAAGGGAGGGGAATGTGTCAAAACGTATATGAAGAGAGAAAAGGGCTTTGTTTCCCTTCAATATGAAGAAAGAACCCAAGGTCAAAGTTTAGACCTCCATAAATAATATGATTAAAGAGACAATTAAAAAGTATCCGAATTCATTTACTACATTTACTATAGATCAGATGTGGATTGCCACATGGTGGAGTGTCACCGTGTGACAATAACATAACAGAGCTTGATTTTTATTTAATTAAAAAATTTCTAAATAAAACTCGGTTTATATTATTAAAACACATTGACACAACACCATGTGTGAGAGCATATCTCATGTATTTACTATCCTGAGTTCTAAGATACACTGTACTTCCATTCGTGTCGAAACTATCACTTGGTCCTAAGACGAATCAAATGAAGCAAGAAATATATCGGCGGTTTTTAAGTAATCATTGTTATTTTTCTATTTAATGAGATCCTCTTATATATGTTTATATATTAGAAGTAAAATAAATACACATGATAATGTCTTACTAATTAAGTTAAAAGATAAGGAATTGTTAAAGCATACCTGTTAGAAGATCTATTTCATGATACTATCTGTGGTTTGGATGAATTACGAGGGAGATAGACGCAATAAATCTAAAAAAAAATAAAATATTCTTATGTGAGATAAAAGAACTATCCACATTTATAACAAAATGAATATTACAATTTTATATAAAATTTTAAAAGTTGAGCGGAAACATGAATAATATAGATCAATGAAAAAAATATACATCTTTTTTGTTGGATTGATTGGTCTATATAGTTCATAATTCTTTTATCACATCAGAATTATTTGTTATATAATGTTTTTATTTACTGCTTAGCCCTAGTCCTCTATAAGTCGTTTATTTATCTTATAAAAGTTATTTTTCTTTTATGAATATCTTATAAAAGTTATTGGAAAAACATATTTTACACTGCAAATAGCGGGATGTTTGGTACGGTGCGATTGGTTGTCACGTCGGTCAGTATCGTCTGCCGGTCAGCGGATCCTGCCCGTCCAAAAACAACAGCAAATTGGAATTTCCGAAAACGAATCCCGTAAATTACTTCAGATTCCGTCCTCCGTCGTCGTTTCTAACCCTCCTCCCGCTTCCGACGACCACCGTACTCGACTCGTAACGGCAGTAACCGCTGTCCCCATCGGTAAATCAGATTCCTCAGCCACCTTTCTCATTGTATTTTCATCATTTTTCTTTCTGATTAATTAGTACGGAAGCCTTGCACGTAGTCACCTTGCACCCTGGGCATGTGTTTGTACTCTCCGTTTTCGTGCAATGTGAGCATGTTTTTTCATGAATGAACTGCTATATAGTTTTTGGTTTTGCTTTTACTGTAGTTTTTCTTACTGTCGAAACCACCCCCCCCCCCCCAAACCAACCCCAGTAAAAAGGGGAAAAAAGAAGGACAAAGTTAAGAAGAAGAAGAGAGAAAACAAACAAACAAATAAACTTATATACACAAAATAGGAACTACTTATATGAAAGTTTAAGACCTTCTGATTGCTGTGTATCTTACAGTTGACTGTCATGTCCAATATGAACATCTAGGTTCTTCTATATATATATATTTTTAGATTTGTAGTTTTGTGAAGAGTCACATGGTTAAAGATTTTGACTTGTATGCTGTGTTCTCATACCTGAATAATTAATCCTGGAAATGTCTACCCACTAATAGGAAAGCCGATTTAATCATGGAAATGTCCACCCACTAATACAGAAAAGCCTTCGTTCACTAATAGTGAAGTAAAAACTTCATGACAAAAGCCTTTTTTTTTCTCTAATAGTGAAGTAAAAGCTTCATGACAAGTCAACAGAAGTCAGTCATCCACTTTGAACGTTTATATTGTACAGTTTAGCTGATCGATAAGCATGTCAGCTAAGTAGCCTCATTCTGCTTAGGGGCAACCCATGTTGGGCTATATTGTGTCAAAGGAGAAATCCTGCTTTCTTCGACACGAGATTTCTCTTTTTTTAAGACATATGATTGATTCATTATTTATGAGAGTCTGAGACAGGATGGCATGTTAGTATTTCTGACACGTGGAAGTTCGATATCATTCTTTTACTCATTTTGGCATTAAGTAAGATCTTTAAGGCTAGTTTTGGAGTATTCGCGCTACGAGGTTGATACATATTTCTTTTTGTAGGTATATTGGCTTCCAAGTAAGGATATAGTGCGCTCTTTCTGTCTGTACAACGTAGCTATGGATTCTGTTTCCATTTGTTAATATTCTATGAATTACAATGTCACTTAAAAGCTTAAGCTGTTATGAAGATGTGCAATTAAGTTATTTAAAACACCATGTGGTCTATATCACGTGGGTTGAGAATATCAATAACATGCCTAACACGTGAACTACACGATGATGTTCCTCATGAGATTCACAAGATAGATACTGTAGCAATATTGACCAAAATAAAGAATAAAAAATCGAACATGCCCAAGACGTCAATGACATGACAAAGGGCCTCGACAGGTTCACAACATGGATATGGTTGCAATATTGGCCGATAAAATCGAATACTAAATTCTGCTTTGCTTCGATTTTAAATTACCCTCTCATCGACCAGTTTAAGCTGATAAGGAGACATGTAATTTAGATGTTTTACACTTGAACGAGCCTGTCCGCATCACTGTGGTATTGTGTTGCACTATTCATTCTTACAAGTTTCCTCTGGTAACCCTGCTATTTACAGTCTGGAAATTGTTGTAATGTAGAGAATCAATTTTCAAAATTTACCATTCTGCAAGTCTAGGGAGAGTATTACGAAAAAGATGAAACTGGCAAGCAAATACTACAGCAACAAACACCCTTATTGCCATAAGGTGGGGTCAGCTAACTGGGAGATGGATGAAAAGGAAGAAAACACAAGAAAAGAAAAGTGTAATCCGTTTCCGAGTCAGTTTAGCAATTCGGGTTTGATTTAAGGTACTGTCATGTGTGTTTGACCTACTGATTGGCTGGTTGGACAAGGTAGCATGTGCTTAAGCCTTAGGTAGCCCTATACTTGAGTTGCCAAGTTGGGTGATAATCATCAGCGGAGATGCCTTTATTGCTTAAGCCTGTTAAGTGTGTTCTATCATTGATGGATTATTGCCCTAGCATTTGCTAAAGACTACAGCTAAGCAGATGTAACTCATTGTTACCTAAGAGAAAGAGGTACTCATGTTTTTCCAATCTAGTTTAGCCGTAGGTAACAAAGGACATGTTTGTTTCAGTGACAAAATTTATGAGAAAATATATCTGCTCAGTCCACGAACATACTAGTGCCTGGTTGGCTCATCACTCTTTGCCTTTCTGCTTTTCTATTGTAACACTTGGATGTACATCTATTTTTCCAGAATGCAGGTTTCACTGCACATTTTGGTAATATTCATAACTGGTGGCGATTTCTGAAGAAATTATTATAATTTAGAATGTCAACTCAACAGGGATAGCGACATGGTTTTGGATGCCCTGGCTATGGGAGAGACTGATAACATTATTCAAAGACAAAGCAGTCTCTCTCTGAACTTGAAAGAGAGACACGGAAGTTCTGCATCCTTGGGAGTCTGTTGTAATAGTAGTCATGGCAAGGAAGATTCTATAAAAACCCGTGGAACCACCTTCGAAGATTTGTCTGGAACTTCAGATTGCAATGTACAGGCTGTATGAACAGCAACACCTTATTCCAATTGACAAATTTTTTATCTTCCATTTGAACTCTGGTGCATGCTTTTGACACTGATAATAAGATGCCTTCTGACATACTGCAGAGGGCTGAAAAGAGGCAGAATGATGCAACTTTAGAAGATATGTACAATAAACAGTATGATTTTGATGACGACGACGATGACAGCGACTGGGACCCCTTGCAAAAATTTGTCGAAGTATCAAGGTGGTTCTGTGTGAACTGTACAATGGTCAACTTTGATGATATCCTCCTTTGTGAGGTATGCCTTCCAGCAGCTATAGTTGAACTTGGAAGACATTATTTTATCTCCATGCAGTTTTCCTAAGCATTTCAAACTTTCTGCATAGGTTAATGTATGATGAACTTCTATAATCTGCTAGTATGTTCCTTTCTGTAGGTATGTGGGGAACATAGAGAATCTGGAATACTCAAGCTAGGGTATTTTGCACCTTCATCGTTACCAGAGGGAAGGGTAAATGAAAATGGGGCAAAATCTATAACAGGACCAAGAGGTTGTTCCTGATTTTTCTTAGTTCATTCGGTGAAGCCTTATTTTGTTTAAATCTTATTTTACCTATAAGGATTGGTCTCCAGATTTTTCGGGTTTAAATTCTTAGGTTAGAAATATTTAAGAATAATATTTGCACATGTTCATGCTTTATTCAGACATTGCATATTCTGGCAGATAGTTGAAATGAAGTATTGGCTTAAATGAAACAAGCAAAGCATCAAAGTGGCAAAATATCAGGGGGTTAAAAGTATTTAAGAAGAATCTTTGCACATGTCCATTCCTTATTCAGGCATTGCGTGTTCTGATAGTTGAAATGATGTATTGGCGTAAATGAAACAAGCAAAACATCAAATCAGCAGTGGTATATTGCATTGGAGATTGTGGGATTAGACAAATTACTGCCAGATCTAATTTCTTGTAAAACTGAAATATTGTGCATTTTCTATGTCCCTTTGAATACTTCTGTCAATCATTATATAAGACTATCTAAGCATTCTCATTTCTGTGTTGTCATTTGGATTCAATCTTCGAGGACAATTGTGCTGGCTTCTCTTTTCTTTTTTCATGAACTTTAGCTTTGTGTGTGTGAAGAAACCTGCGCCTGGTTCATCTCAGACTATGTATTCCCTGTAACTTTCCTACTTGCTTGCTCGGAAAAATAGTGAATGCGTGGTTATATATTACATGCATCTGCTAGATCATCTTGTATCCTTGATTCATTGCACTTGTTTCCTGGTAGTTAAAAATATGAAGGCTGTGGAATAGTTTGATGTCGTCTATCCTTTGCTTTATATTCCTCACTTTAGTTATTGTACAGAGCATTACAAAATTGGTTTCTTTAGCCGACCTTAACTTCAAATTTTTTCCCGCCTATTATTGCAGAAAAACAGTACCAAAGTGGTGCCTCAAGAAATTCTACTATTGTAGGATATGACGAGCGGATGTTGCTCCATAGAGAAGTATGGCACATATGCCTTACCTTTTCCTTTTTTTCTCTTTTTATTTTATTTTTATATCTTTTCTGGTATGTCAATTTTAGTTGAAGTTTTCCTGCTCACTGATGTTTGCAGTTGGGCTGATGATGCCGTGGATGTTTTACCAAAATCTTTTATCTTTTAAACTTGCACATTGGTATAATCATGAGATTATCTGCATTTGCAAATGAACAAGTTCCTTTAACCTACCTTAGTTTTAGGGTTTTCTTTTTCCACATTTCCTTGGTTTCTTCGCCTGCATTGGAAATCTAAATTAGATTTTTCTTGTGGTTACCTTAATGTGTAAGGTTGAAATGAAATCTCATCCACATCCTGAAAGACCAGATCGTCTCCGCGCTATTGCTGCTGGATTTGCAACAGCAGGTGACAGACTCTCTCATGCATATCCAATAGAAGCACACTAACTCATACCCGAGCTCCTCCTTTTTTTGACTTGATCTGCAAATCGCTGGTTGTTTGGTAGTATATGAAATATTATCATTTCCTTTCAAATCAAAGAATTAAGCATATTGTTGTGACCCTTGCAGGTATATTTCCTGGGAAATGCTATTCAATTCCAGCTAGAGAGATCAAGCGTGAAGAACTCCAGATGGTAAGATGCTGAGGTAAAACTTAATTGGTTAGGTTAAACCTGGCGCCACTGGTATGTACTTATTGAGTGCCGAACCTCTAACTCTTAACTTTGTTTTATTTTAATATTGTGTTTTAGATTCACTCTTTGGAGAATATTGAAGCGGTGGAACTTACAAGTCAAATGGTTGCAAGGTATGCTTCCGCTTCTGTATGTTATCTTCTTATTCTTAAAGGCTTTACAAGCGGCTGTTAAGGATCCCTCTGGAAATGACTAGTTACTTAGCCTTGCTTGGGAGGTGAGGTTATTTCTGGAAAGCAAACAGGATGCTATTTAAGCAGTGAGGCAGAGTTGATGCAGTGAGATGGGACTCCCATTTGATCTCAAAAGCCATAGAGATAAGGGAAAGGGGAGAAATGAGGAAAAAGATGTGTCAGATCTAAATGAGAATATGAATCTGTTGCCTGTTGAAACAGAATCATGAAGAGAACATAAATGGGTTTAGAGTCACCCAGCTCCCCTTCCTCCCCAGGCAGCTCTCTCTTTCTCCAGAAACCCTAAGAAGGTATTATTGTCATAAAGGTCATCCAGGGTGACTTTCCTTGCCAAGTCATCTTTCAGCCTACATAATGTGAATCAGATCCTTTCTCTGGTTTCTGTAGAGTCCCATTACATGCCTTCTGAAGTCATCTTCTTTGTGCTGCATCTTTCTTTCTTTCTTCTTTATACAATTTCGTTTTCCTTTTTTGTATTTGCCTATTTCTTTGTCACCCTTATTCCTTTCTTATTCTCCTTCCCTGCCAATCACTCCTCGTGTTCAAGTACTAGCTACATGCCTGAAATATTTCCTCGGGTATAGATTTATGGAAAAGTTCCTTTTCCGTGTATCATCACCTCAAACATAGCCGCTTTTTCTTGTGAAGTAACCTAGCTTGCCTGGCCTAAGAAGCCTTTTAAACTGTTCAAGTTCCTCTGTGTAAGGTTCAAGTTCCTACGTGATGTAGCTAATTGTTTAGATTACGGTCTCAGTTATCTAATTTAGTATTTTTGGTTTGATCTTCTTTTTGTATTATTGTTATTATTATTAGTTATTTCTCTTTTGTGGTTATGGGGGACCTTGAACTTTGCAGTTACTTTACCCCTGATACATATGCGAACGAACATTCAGCTCTTGCAGCAAGGCTTGCTGCAGGGTTATGTGCTGATCTTGCTTCTACAATTTTCACTGGCAGTGCCAAAAATGGGTTTGCCTTGGTAAGAATTTAATAATGAAGAGGTAGCTTTTCTTACTGTCTGATGACCATAGGGATATGATGTCAGTTGTGTTTTTTCCCCCACCAAAATTATGTCAGGTTCGTCCTCCAGGCCATCATGCTGGCGTGAAAGAGGCAATGGGATTTTGCCTCCACAACAATGCTGCTGTTGCTGCATCAGCCGCTCAACTTGCTGGGGCTCGGAAAATCTTAATTGTTGACTGGGTAATATCATCAATGTTTAGTTTCTCTCTGACTTTGTGTCGCTTATATTTACATCAGTAGGTGGTTGACCTGGTGGACTGCTTGATGACAGTGCCTTTATCTGATGTGTTTCAGGATGTACATCATGGAAACGGCACACAAGAAATATTTGAGAGAAGTAAATCGGTGGGTACTTAGTTATTTAAGTTTTTGCTTTCTCAAACTCTATTGAGATTTAAGCTATACTCCTACAGCTGTTCTCTCTAAGTGCGTTTAACAACTCTTTGAAAGAAGCGTTATGCAGTTGATACTGTTGCTTAATTTATTGTCTGTTGAATTGTTATCACCAGCTCACCATTACTCAATTCCTTTACCCGTTAATGGGGTCAGAGTCATGTAGATTGCTTGTCGCTAGTATGATCTATTATGCACTGTATCCTCCCAATGCCCAAGTAGGCAAGTCTCAGGTGAAATAGTTGGGAAATTCTTGATGTCTTCACAAGCGGCATAAATTTGGGAATATTTTAGCATAAGTTTCCGAGATCGAGCATGTGATTTTTGTCTAAGAGTAAAATGTAGTAGCCAAATTTAGCATGTCGCTCAAGAGTTGCTTTATTAATTGCGTAAGAGAAATTGTTCTTTTGGTATGAGTAAGACCCACTTCATTTTTTATGCTCTATTTGTCATCTGATGCTAATATCTTACTCTTGCTTAGGTTTTGTACGTATCTCTGCACAGACATGAGGGTGGGAAGTTCTATCCTGGTACTGGAGCTGCTGAAAAAGTACGTACTATGCTACTTTATCTGTATTTATCTGTGTACCAGAAGACATAATTTTTGTTTTCTCCAAATGTTGTGGAAGTAAAACGTAGCTGATTATGCAGGTTGGTAGCATGGGCGCAGAAGGATTTTGCATAAATATTCCTTGGAGCCGTCGGGGAGTGGGTGACAACGATTATATATATGCATTTCAACAAGTTGTTATTCCTATAGGTCAGTTAGTGTTTTTATCCCCTGCATGCTGCATTTATGTCATGTTCTTATATTTATCGTTTTTGTCTCATGTTGTGTATATGGATTAACTGCTGTTGCTTTCAACAAATGATTCTATCGATGGTGTCCTTGCAGCCTCTGAATTTGCCCCAGATTTTACAATCATTTCTGCTGGTTTTGATGCTGCTAGGGGTGATCCTCTTGGATGTTGTGATGTAAGGAATCCTTTCTGCTTGAGTTGTGTCGTACCTTCTTGTCAACTTTACTCCACAGCTACGTCAGATTAGGAAGTGGTAAAAGTGTGGGAGCACCATGTGGCTCATTTCAGAAGCATTGCTAATAACACAATTCTGGAAATTTTTGCCACTTGATGATTTTCCTATTCCATGCGAATGTAGATTTTGGCCATGCTCTTGATGGAATTATAATTGGCTCTATAGGTGACCCCTGATGGCTTTGCCCAAATGACCAAAATGTTGACGGCTTTCTCTGGTGGAAAATTGCTTGTCATCCTTGAGGGCGGGTTTGTTTCACATATTTTCTGTATTTGTCCGTCTAGTCTGTAAAGTTTCATCTGGTGACCTATTGTGAATGTTTGGCTCTGCAGCTACAATCTTCGTTCAATTTCGTCTTCTGCTACTGCCGTGATTAAGGTAATAAACATTAAAGTTTTGTCACCACTTTTTTCTCCTTTTTGGACTCTTTCCGAGTTGCTCTCTGCTATGCAGGTCCTGGTTGGTGACGACCCTGGCGGTAATTCAGAAAAAATTGTTCCTTCCAGATCTGGGTTGCGTACGATCTGTGAAGTGCTTAAGATTCAGATGAAATTTTGGCCCAAATTGGAGCCAATTCTTTCCAGCTTACAGTCCCAGTGGGGTTTCTATGCTTTTGACGAAAGAGGTTAGTGGCTACGTGATCTTAGGTCTGCTTTCAAGTATTTTAGATAAATGAGATAGCTCATGGCCTTTCAGAAATAGAATTTTCTGGACTTCATTAGAACAATAACGTTGTGATCGAAATTGCTGTTTGTTTTACTATGTTACCGCTTCCTTAGTGATGTCATTTTCTTGTTTCTTCTTTTCTTTTTCTTATTCCCAATAAGTAATTTATTCTGATTTTAGTAGCACGTGCAAGAGATTTAATGTGCATAACTTGTGATTTAAACGATAATCTTATTTTGTATAACGAGATAGGTTTCCATTTCCAATGGAGTGAAGGACGTACTCTTCTTACTTTAAAATATGATGGAATGATGCAAAATGACTCACTAAATTGGTTGCGCTTCTTGTATTGTGAAGTAGCAGTCGATCATGCAATTTTCATTATGGATCATCTAGAAACAATCTTGATGTGTTTCCAACAAATGATCAAGGTTGCGTACTCCCGATCCCCGTTACCTTGCCGTAGGCGGGAGCCTCTAATACAATAGGATAATGTTGTTATTGTATAACTACATATGTCTCATGTGATATGTTTCACAAGATCATGTTTCACATTCTCTACATGCATATGATTATTATCGAGTTCTTTTATCAGACCAGAGCATCATTTTGTGTCAAAATTAGCATTAAGCTATCGGTGTTGATGGCTCTCCCTCTCTAGATAAATCAATCATTTTTGTCTTTGTTATCCTGATGTAGTTTAAGTGATTGAACTGTAATTATCCTCCTTTGAGTGTAAGTCTCATTCCAACTGTATCGGGAGTTGATCTTTATATGTCCAAGCGTTCGGAGGCTCCCTTCCGGCTGTCCTCTCGGCCTTTGGAGCCTTGCCTTGTTTACATGTCTCCTGTTGGAACCTTACTCCGGGCCCATCATTTTCTAGTTTCCTTAGTCATGAACTCTCAATCTTTGGAGTATATCTATTGCTAGTAGTCTGTGAGGCAATTAGAAATGTTGTTATGATTATCTTCTTTTCCGACTTGTATAATTTCCTCTCCAAGCTTTAGATTGTTTTCTAGTATTTTTTTTTCCCTTGAAGACCTTTCATGCGATTACTCTTTTCCCGTTTCTGTCAAAATGAAGGTCCACTAACAGTCAGTATCAATTATATCTTACTATGCTGTTGAGCAGCATCAGGTTGGAAAATGGTAATATAGAATGCAATACTGCAACCTGTACACACTTATGTAAAACACTATTTGACTTAGTTTTGTTAATATGAAACTATTTGATCTGTGGGTTGTTCTTAGAATATTCTCTGGCGATAAGTTAACTGGCTTTCCCTTCTGGGAATGCTCCTTCTACTGCACTATTTTGTGTAGAGATGACATTGTTCTGGTTTGAAAATTTCTTGCATATATTGTGCAGGAAAACAGGTGAAGAGAAAAAGTGCTGCACGAATACCAAGTTGGTGGAAATGGGGGCGTAAGCGACTAATCTATCGTGTTTTCCGTCGTAGGCAGATGCGATTAAAGTTGGATAGGTTCTAATTGTAAATGTGGTTGTGCAGCAAACCTGTCCTGTGTAATTTGCATTGGCATTCAATTCTTTTAGGTTGGTAGAATTGTGATAAGAAGTTTTTGGAGCTATGTTCCAACTTGACTCTCTTTTGCCTGCTATTGATCTTTTTGACCCGATACAAGTGAACAGCTTTCTTTAATGATTTGCCTTTGTGAATCGCCCCAGTAATGATGAATCTTCCTGATATAAACCCTGATGAGTGAAAAGAGGACACAGCAGTCCTGCCGTGATGGAATCCATTGTTGTTCGTCTAGATGAGGTTCTTTCCCTTCTCAATTAAGGAGCTCTCTGATTAATTGTTTAAGTTCCGAAATTGGATATGTATCTTTGGGGTTCCAAATCGTCCGACTCTGGGGATTTATTTCTTGACAAGCTCAAGTTCCGTTCAGTTAGCTGCTTCTTTGGTGAAATCGTTTCAAGAGTGCTGCTTTTTATTGTCAGATATGTCCTAATTTCAAATCAAATTACATAGATAATCATGTAAAAGAATGTTTTGGATACAATAGGCTTCTGTGTTTTAGAAAAAAAAAGATGGATCGTTTGTACACAACTTTTTTCTATATTTTGATCAATACATAGATAACCGTACATTATTATGCATTATAATATTTTAACGTATCTCAATTACACCCTCATTTGAAATTCCACCACCACCAATTTCTTCCACGGCACAGTCGCCACCGTCAATTAACACCACCTTCACCGTACCACAACCACCAATGATCACCACTTTCACCATTCCACCTTGAAACTAAAAACCTCACATGGCCTCCTCCCTCTATCTTGAAACACCTATTTAGTGTAAATTCCCAACCCCTCACTGCCTCGCACCCCTTGCATCTTTAACCAACACATTATCATTCGAAGCATAAGCCATCAAAGCTAAAAAATTACACCAGGAGGGCTGAAAAATAAAAAAGCTTTCGACTCCATATCCATATATTAAACCGCAAATATCATATCAATAGTTGATTATTGATTTTTTTTTCCTGCTTAAGCAGTCGCAAAGGGATGGAGAACTGGGTGGCTAGAAATTGCAGAGAGGAAGAAGGTTCGCCGGATAATAAAGGAAGAGGATGCCGGAATTTGCAAAGAGGAAGGAAAGGGGGGAGGTGGTGGGACAGAGGATGGGCATGGGACGGAGGGCAGCCGGCCAGCACGCGGTTTAAGAGAAGAAGGAGACGGGGGGAGAAGATGGCAGTTTAAGGGAAGAAGGAGACTGAGGGGGAGGAGTAGGGGGCAGTCGTGTGTTTTTTTGATGAAGAAGAAAGAGGGAAATTTTTTGATAGAAGAAGAAAAGGATATGTTTGGTAGAGAAAAATGTTTTTTTTATGACCTTTATATCCTTCTTGTTCGAGTAAGGTTTTCCAGTGAAAATTGGCGTGTGTGTGTGGCACCTCCTTTCTGATTTAGCCTGAAATTGGCCGGACTGTTTAGTCTAAAATTACAGGAGATTTAAAGGTCGAATATCAAACTAGAAGAAATATGTCGTGTATTACGCCAAAACACGAGAGGAAAATGTAATTTTCCCTAAAATGTGTTGGGCAGATTGGTAGAGTTGAAGAAAAACAGTTCAACTGATTTTTGCACTCTGAAGTCCTCGACCTTTTAGATCCGATGTGAAAGTACGAACAGAGGACTGCAGTAACTAGTGCGTACATAAAGGAATGGGATCGTCTCACCCACTTTTCTCTCACTCTACGCGTCACCGCACGACACGTGGCAGTAAGGATGGGTAGTGAGCCTAGATGAGGGTGATCCGTATCTAGCCTCACCATCCATCTCTACTGCCACGTGTCGTGCGGTGACGCGTGGAGTAAAGAGTTTGGGGGTGAGGAGATCCTATCCCGAACACAGAATCATCTGAACTTGCTTTCTTATGACAGGTACATTTTTTTCATAGGGACATCAGGGCGGTATGTCACCGTCTAACCTACTCAATGGGTGTTCAATAATCTAAACCCAATGAATGAGTTAGAAGATGAGACACCAAGAGATAAAAGATCTTTATCCGTACCTCAAAGCGGCTAGTAAAACTGTTGTACCAAAGGGATTATCCTAATGGGGCTTGCATGAAGCTGTTATTGAAATCAACCTCTACTGTTTGGTACATAAAAATCAAGTACCTAGCGGTATCATAATTGAGAAATGGCTGGACAAAATTTCCCAGCACATTCTTTGGTACATACAAATCAAGTACCTAGCTTATATTATCATTGAGGAATGGCTGGACAAAATTTCCCAGCACATTCTTAGGTACATACAAATCAAGAACCTAGCTTATATTATCATTGAGGAATGACTGGACAAAATTTCCCAGCACATTCTTTGCTGTAATCAAATTGGCCAAACGGTGATGCTACATATAAGAAATCTCAATCCTCTGCCCCTCAAGAACCACCTTCTCAAATCAGGAAGGCAATGCAGCATAGGTAAATGTTTGGCAGAAAAGGCTACAAGACATCTCTTTTATGTCACAATTGCAATTGATGTCATCCATCTTTAATGCACAGTTGGTTGTATCATCACTTTCCTTATCAGAAACCGCTATTATTAGTGTATGCCAGAAGGGGTGGTACCATTAGGTATGGAACAGGAACATTGATATTGAGACCGAGCTAATGTTGCGTAGTAGGAGGGGGTGCCATGGGATATGCAACCGGAAGAACATATGGCGGATGGTGTCCAGGAGGAAGCATAACTGGTGTCCCAACCGCGGATGCCATGTGATGACCCGGAGGAGCAGCCACCGGATGACCTACTGGCGCGCCATACATGCCCAAACCATGCATACTCTGGTGCCCTCTATGCTTCATCCCCGGTCCAAGAGCCGCTGCAACTGGAACCGGATTCATCTGCTGGCCAGTAATTGGTGCTTGATGAGCTGAAACTTCTCCATTGTTCACATTGGTTATATCATGGATGCTGGATCTCCTTCTGTCTCTATTCATTGAGTTCAAACGGATGAAATACTTCTGGGCATGACTTGCTACTTGAGTTGGAGTTCTTGATATCACAAAGTTTCTTGAAATACTTCTCCAATCCCCTTTGCCGAATTTGTCCAAACCAAGCAAAAACAACCTATAAGAGAACAAAAAGACAGCAACTTTGATTCATTGTATTTTATCACATTCCTAAATGATTCATCTGCTTGAAGAAGAAAAAACCCCAATGTTAACACTTGAACTAAGAACAATTCCGATGGTAATGCTTGTTATCGCAATACCCTTTTTTCAAAGTATGTAAGTACTATATATAAATATGAGCTTCATGCTAAAATTAATTCGACTTAATCATTTTTAATTAAGCGAGGACAATGTCAAGATTTGAGACTTAAGACCTAGTGTGTTACAATTATCCAATAAAAATTTCAAATTTTAAGTTTAAAAATAATATAATTCAAAAGAGCTTGGCAAATTCCTAGCCATTGATTGAAAAATAGTAAACTATACCTATGTTCTTCTTCAGTCCATGGAATCCCTTTCCGGCGTTCTTGCTCTGCCTTGGAACCACCCCCTTTACCCCCATGACCGGAGGAATCCGCCCCTAATCCTGAAAACCCACCTCCGAAACCGCAACCCGACCGCTTCTCCGACGCCGGAGCACCACCGGAAAACCCATTATGGGATTTTGAAGAGGACGAAGCTTCCTCCCCGACATAATTAGGAACTGGAACTTGACCTGATTCAATTGCACCAACATCTTCCAAAAGTATCTGATAGTGTTGCTTCAATTCATCAATGCTTTTACTAGGGACCATGGAAGCGATTTTGTCCCAGGGCTCCTCTTTAAGGTCTTCAATCCAGTGCATGGCTATGGCATTCTCAAAAGCTATGTCTTCTTCTCTGCTCCACGCAGATGAACATGATGATTCAGACATCTTAATTTCTCTCTCTGAGAAAAAATTTCTGTTGCTCCTTTTATATATTTCTTGTCAAAACAAGAAAAGGAAAAGATGAGCAACTTATATATAGGTGAATGTGCTGAACTTAATTAGTTAGCTAAAGGCATTTGAGAATTTGGAGAATATGGAAGAAAAGTTTTACTTTTGGGGTGGGGTGGGGTGGGGTGGGGTGGGGGGGTGGTGGATGGGGGAGGGAGGAACTGTTCACGATGAGTCTAAAAGTGAGACAAATTATGAGGCTTTCAATCATTTGTCGCCACGTATACAAAAGCAGTTTTTTAAAGAAGGGGGTGTTGTATTTTTTTTAAAAAAACTGTTTTTTATACATAGCGACAAATGATTGAAAGCCTCATAATTTGTCTCATTTTTAGCTTCTTCTTGAAGGGGGGGGGGAATTGGGGAGTGGAAAGACATGGAAGGATAAGATTGGGGCAAGATTTGTATTAATGCACAAAGGTACCACTTGCAAGGTTGAAGGGATGGGCTCTTTTGTAATCTTCACACAAAGTAATGGCCTTAACTTTCAAACAAAAACAAAAAGAGAGAGTCATATACAAAGAAACCATACTTTTCTCCACTTGTTGAAGCCTCTTAGGTCTTAACTCTCAAACAAGACATCAATGAGGAAACAAGTTTATCCCAATAACAAATAATGTTAATTTTAGTAAATAAACAGTAAGCCTAACAATCTTATCATGCTTGTACGTGTGCAGATATCCATATGCATATATAGCAACCCCCTCCCCCCTGCACGATAACACAGGCAAAAGTTCATATATACACAATCATCCTATGCTTAGCATGTAAATTTACATACATACATAAGAGTGTGTGTGCATATATATGTATGTATATAAAAATATATATGTATGTATGTATGTATGTATGTGTATTTGTGTGTGTGCACGCATGTGTGTGTGTGTGTGTTTGCATGTATATATATGCACACACATCTATGTATATATGTGCATGTGTAAATGTCACATATATTATGTATATATATGTAGTATACGTTTATCTGTGTGAATAAATGCTTACGCGTGTGCAAATCTAGAATTTGCTTTGTTGCATACCACAATAACAACAATAAGCATATTCAAACAATAATTTAATCGCAAGGGATAGAGAGTTTGATTCCAGTGAGACCACCAGCATTATATGTATCTGTATAAATGACATAATAATAAACATATAATGTGAGTGGACTAGTGAAAGAATTTATTGAACACAAGAGAAAAATGAAGCTCTCAAGAACACATGATGAGCACATGTATATCTCTTTACCTAAAAAATAATTGTTCCGTTCAGTTTTTAATAAAAAAAAGTAGGTTAGAAATTCAGAGTCAACATAATGAAAAAAATTGAAGGAACGAGTCAAACTTTTTGGCCAAGTTAGTAGAATAATTTGATACAAAAATATGAAACGAGTTCAGCATGAGTATTTTATATACAATACAATTTAAGTTCAATTAACTCATAGATTCAATTCAAGGTACCTTCATGCGTAATTAGGGACTTATTCTATAGGATCCCTGACTGCCCCACATGGACGGTAACAAAAAACCGCGCGAAACGTGGCAGTCATGGGGGTGGTGAGGCTAGATGCAGGTCACACGCATCTAGCCTCACCACTCCTGACTGTCACGTATCAGACGGTCACAAAGGGTGTAAGGAAAAAGGGGGTTAGAGGATCTCATTCCCTTCTAATCATAGTTTAGGTGTATTAGAAAAACTGTCTCGTTAGAAAGAAAAGGAATACAAGATAGAAAGAGCATAATTACACTATATTTACCGAAATAAAACTCTTAAATTATTGTAATAACAATATGGTCACATGTTTGAGCTGCACAAACAGCCTCTTATACAACGTGTAGGATAAGACTACGTATATTAGATCATAAAAATGATCCAGTCTCCCTCCATATCTTGTGCAAACATAAGAGTCCGGTATACCAGAAACGTCCATGAGAATATTGTGTAGCAAAGACATTTCGAAAATTCCTCGGGAAGGCCTTTTAATTCTTAAATGATTATATGAAAGAATATCGAGGACAAAATGATTGGAACAAAGAAATGACGCAGCAATGCAGGGGCTCCACTGTACTTGTTAAAAAATATAGTATTATTTATCAAATTACTCTAAATATTAGACAACAAATTTCCTGAGTAGTTGCTACCATTTCCGGGATCAACATTGTTGTCCTTACATTTTATGTCCTAAGAATATTTCCTAAACGATTTCGATGCTCCAACAACGTGTGCTTGCAGAATTTGTGTATTGCAAATATCAGATCATAGCAATATATATAGTTCATTATGATCTGACATTTGCATAGTATATAATTATTTATCCTTTAATTATTAAGGAAGACGTGCTTGTTATTACCACGTGTTCGGAGAAAAAGTTTTTTTATCTTATATTTGAGAACCGGTGTATTGAATGTTTTCTAAATTAAATATGTGACACAATCTCAATAAGATAGATCATCACCTCCTGTTAGGATATTCTTGTGGCCATGCATTATATATATAAATATATATATATATATATATATATATATATATATATATCAATATAAAGGCTCTAGTAAGAGTATGTTAAACCTTTGACAAGTAATAATGAACAGAAATGCATGGTTTGTCTCGTGAAGAATAAAGTAAAAAGTGAAAGGTGAAAAGTGTCAATCTCAACTTGGTAATAGAAAAGTATTGATTTCTTTCAATGTTTTGTGGTAGAAACAGACCCCTTTCAGCATGGACGTGGCGATTTCTACTTCTCTTATTGTCGACCAAGAAGAAAAAAGAAAAAGAAAAATCCATATGATGAGGCATAAAAAAGGAAAAGAAGAAGAAAAAGAGAGATAAGGTCACAATGTGATAAGTAATAAACTATGAAAACTCAACGAGATAAGAACTTTTTTTTTTGCAGAAAATTTTGTTATAGAAGTAACATTTTATGAAATTAAAAAAAAATTGTCATAATCGTTTCCCTGAATTTTTGGTTATTCGTTCACCTTATCCTGGCAAAGGAGGCGGAAAATATGGGCAAAAAAAAAAAGTACTAAGGAAATAATTGAAGGGAAGAGAGGGAGAAAGAGACAAAACAAACAGAATAATGATTGAAGAGGGGAGAGACATATGAAACAAAATAATGAGTGAGAAAACCAACTATATACGGTTGAATTGATTGTCATAGATAGGGAAATGATTTCCACAAATCATTTTTTTATTATGTAGAAAATCAATGGTAAGAAACGATTGCTATTTGAAACTTTCTCGTCTGTTTTCTAAACGCAAAACTACTTTAAAACTAGAAACATATTCGAACAAATTTTCCGGTATTATGCTATTTGTTGATAGACTTGTGCAGTGGCTTATCATTTTCTAATAGAGTATGACCTAAATACATAAATATTTCAATTGACAGGGTGACATCTCGATAACAAAAAGCCATATCTTGATCCTGAAGACCTGCACCGAGAGAATAAGATGTCATATATTCCATCTCTTTTCTCAATATGAAATTAAGTAATTTTGTTTTAAAAAACACACAGTAATAAGCTATACAGTTTCACCCATGACACATCTTCCGATATGTGTCTTCTTTTAAATAAACTATATAGTTTTATTTTGAACGAGTTCGAACAACAAAAATAGCCTCTTGCACAAAAATAAGGATCATCTCAATCGTTATATGACACTTGCACCATTTATTTTGCTAAGTTTAATCTTGGTGGAGCTTGTGCCTGGAGAACATTATTTGACATATCAAATTTTGGTGCATCTATTTTACGTGTGTCATTCGTGAGCTCTAAACTCATCGGAGCTAGTGGTGGCTTACTTTCTGTTTTAAACCACATCAACTCTGATGAGTCTAAGACACACACAAGATGAATATATCTGATCATATTTTATTTTTTTTGTTGAACTTAAAGCCTAAAGCACGTCACTACGTTAAATACGCATAGTTAGAGCGGTTCAACGAACTGAAAAGTTCACGAACTATTCGAGTTCGGTTCGTATTCGTTCGTTAATGGCCGGTAAACGAGCCAAATTCGAACATCTGTTTGAGCTCGTTTACGAAAACGAGCGGAATTATTCACAAACTATTCTAAGGGTTATCGAGCCGAACTAAGACCAATTTTAAAGTTTGTTTAGCTAAACGAACCGAGTCGAACAGTTCGTTTAGCTAAACGAATTCGAATTTAAAAACATAGTATTCGGTTTGGCTCGGTTCGTTAACACCCCTATGCATGGTGGTCATACGATGCCGATAGGGGTGTTAACGAGCCGAGTATTATGTTTTCCAATTCAAATTCGCTTAGCTTAGCGAACAATTCGACTCGGCTCGTTTTGCTGTAACGAGCTTCAAAATCTGTTCGAATTTGGCTTGAAAACGTTATAACTCTTTAAACGAGCCAAACAGTTCGCGAATAGTTTGACTCGTCTTAGTAAACGAATCCAATTAGATGTTCGAACTTGGCTCGTTTAATTAAAACTAACGAACAAACTCGAATCAAATATGAATCAAACTCGAATTGTTTGTGATCAGTTCGGTTCGCTAAACATTCCTAGATACCGCCATGTGTTAACTCATAAGTACCAAATCAAATTAGCATATAGCAACCTTTCTCAATATTTAGAGGTAAACTCGATAATGTACGATAGTGTGACGCGGCTATTAGTTAGTCGAAAGTTCAAATTTGAAACCCAATAAATAATAAAAATAAAGAGACGAAATAATTTGTGATTTCTGATAAGTGATGGGGACCATCCACATGACTTGTTCAGCGTGTATGACGACACATTAGACTTTGTGGCAAAAGTTGAACCCAACTCAAAGGTCCACACTGCCCCATCATCAAGAAGCTGCGTAGAGGATGTAAATCAGAAGTCCATCAGCCTTTTAAATTGGGTGAGACCTTACGCAGTTACCCACACAAGATGTCTTCCACAAACTAAGCTTTTGGCCTAGCAGCAGAGGCACACCCACACTGTGCGGGTCCCTATATTCGAACTCATGACTTCTTTATGGCAATCTCCAACTCGAATACCAACTGAACTATGACATGAGGCTGACGACACATTAGACTTTGAGCACAAAGGGATGGATCCCATAAAATTATAAATATCCAAGTAGTTTTCAACTGTCATTTTTTCCTCCCTTTGAAACCTTTGTTCTCTCCCACTAGATTGACCCCTCAATGTCACATTTCTCACCAACATATTCAATCAATCATTCACCTTCTGTAAAAGTATCATCTATTAACCTCATTTTACACAATTTATTAAAAATCTTATTCACGAACCATCTATATCAACAACCACCTTGCCTATTATACAAGCATGAATACAGAATTATATGTAAAGATAGGGTATCAAGACATGCTATTTGGTCACTAAGTTGCCTGTGCTTTTTATATTGTAAAGTAGCAGTTGATCGACACACAATTTTCACTATGGGTCATCGGAAAACAACCTCTGTGTGTTTCTAACACATGAGTATGGTTGTGTACATCCGACCCTCCATACTCTGTCATAGGCGGAAGCCTATAAGGCAATGAGGTAATGATGTAGTAGACTAATAGTTTATGAACGAGCTATATCAACTACCTTGTCTATTGTATATGTGTGAGTGTAGACTCTCCGTTGCATAAGTCATATGTCAATGTAACATAAAAAAGACATTCTTGGTGTACTAGGCTCCCGCGTTTACGCAGGGTTCGGAGAAGACTTGGATTGCTTCGCGATCTGATGTATACAGTCTTACCTCATACTTTGTGCAAAGGCTGTTTCCGCGGCTCGAACCCGTGACATCAAGGTCACAAAACAACAACCTTAGCAGTTGCTATATGTCAGTGTAACATATACTTGTTAAATTGTCAAACAATTTATGTCACATTTGTTAAATTGTAAAACGCCTTGCCTACTTATACACAAGCAAGCGTGTAGCGTTAGCTTTGCACGTCAGCGTAGAATGTGATCTTACATTGCTATCTTATCTAAAAACTGAAGTTGTTAGAGAAAATAGTGATTTATGTATTTATTTACTTAATAATGTTACAAACTAGCTGTTCTTGCCACGTGTTATTACATCTCCATCATGTACAATGAAGAGTCTTTTAGTTAGAATATCCATATCAAACACTGGACGGCAAGTACACTGTCTGCATGAAAATTTCTAAGAGACATTCTTCTTTCACTATGAACCTAGAAATAGTACCCTAGTTGTTAATGACAACAGACAACCTTGAAAATCCCAGTTGAACAAACAGGGAATTTTGTTGGCAAAAGTTTGAACTCTAATCCAAAAGGCTTCCAGTGACCCAACCCCAAAGAGTTGCGTGAAGAATGTAAATCAGGAGTCCAACGGCCTCCTACATTGGGTGAGATCTTACACAGTTACCCACACAAGGTACCCACACAAACCAGACTTTTGGCCTGGCAGCAGAGGAACACTCACATTGTACGCGTCCCTGTATTCGAATTCATGACCTCTTGTTGACAATCCACAACCCGAATAATAACTAGACTATGCCATGAGGACACAAACAGGGAATCTTACTACATCAAAATCCCTCAAAAAATTTACTCTGGACCATCAGTGGGTGGCCTCATAAATGCAATGATTCAATTTGGCAAAGATAAGGATATAAACAGTTGGGACCCAACTTATAATTCAGATATTTTACATCTTCTTTCTCTCAACCAACCAAAAAGGCGAAAACGATGCATGTCAATTGTACAGTTTTTCACCCATGACAATAACCTGATTCACAGAATAATAGCTTCCCATGTTTGCCTGAAGAGAGAAATCTTCACAGCACTGTAAAAAACTGTCCAAGTGATTCAAATGGAATGAAAGACGATCCAAAAGTGTATCGACGCACAAATAATCTTGGAACAGCAGCTTGTAGATTAATAAGCAACTGTCAGAAAGAGCCTCAGCCTCGGATTCCATGGCTATACAGAAAAACTGTGATCACCACCACCACCACCAACATTACCACATTGACTTAGAGGCTCTCGTCTATGGCGAGATATGGAAGGGTCGGATGTACACAACCATACCCATGTATTAGAAACACACAGAGGTTGTTTCCCGATGACACATAATGAAAATTGCGTCAAACTGTGTCGATCAACTGCTACTTCATAATATACATTTTACTTTATTCCATCGTATTCCAAAGTCAAGGAAAAGTGTTTCCTTTATTCCGGAAATGGAAAGAATTTGACAAAAATTGTTTCGCTGACAAGGGAGGGGGAACGCGTTTTGCACGCGGCCAATCACGGCCCGCCACGTGGTAAAACGTGGAAAGCAAAAAAAAAATCTAAAGGCTAGATTTCGCCACATGACGGGTCATGATTGGCCGCGTTCAATACGCGCCCCCTGCGTCAGCGAAATACTTCCCGGATTTGACCAAGTCCAAGAAGTTGCATAATTATCACCCAATGAAACACCAAATCCAAGAATTTGACTAGCCGCAGCTCAACCTAACACCGTCTTCCCACCCTTTTGTAACGATCTGGTTCTGTTGTTTCACAAAATTTTCAGGCACATTGTCCAGAAGATTTATATCACACCATATAAACCTAACTTGAAAATGAGCTGCCAGAATTTCTCAACTGCCAAAAAGCATATCCTCTCTTCTAGATATGACTGAAATGCCATCTGAAATCCCCGTCCTTGATACATGGAATGACATCTGAAAGAACGCACAGGTTTAATGTTACATATACAGAAAAGCTGTCACGCATGCTCCAAATCTATCATCCAACTGACCTAAGCGGAGGTGGACAGTCAGATCCAGAGTCGTCAGAGGAATAGAAGCGCTCAGGATATTTAGCTGTACTCAGATCTTCCCTATCAGCATTACCATTACACCTTTCTGTAGATTGCCCTGACACTCATCAATCTTCACAATGTCCTCTGGGTGAATGGGAAGCCAGGACGCCATTTTGTGTAACAGGTTGCACAGTTAGGTTTGTCATTTTCTGAGTTTCTTGAAGGAGCGAGGCCTTCTGTGGATTCATAAGAATAAGCTCTTGCATGTCCTTTGGCATCATGGGAAACAAGGCCTGCAAATCCTCCATCTTTTGAGAGGTCGCAACAATGTCTGCGTCAGCATTCCCAGACTGAAGTAGCATAATGAGATGATTAAGATAAAATAACAGCCAATTCCATAGAAGAGAAAGTATAAGAGATGAAACCAGACATTAAAAACATTTAAAATGGAGGTAAAATTAAAAATAGTCAAACTTCTAACCTTGACCAAGCAGAGGGAAATCGAAGAAACGACATAAAGACAAGTTTCCCACTATATACCACATCAAGAGCTTATCCCTTCATCTCATTCAGTACATTTCATTTTTGAAATGCCCCATGTAAATCAAAAAACAAGAAAAGGAAGTGCAAGCAATGAAGAGGAAAAAGTGAAGGGCGTAACTGTGGTCAACCCATCTTCCAAAAAGGACATTCATGTATCTTAAATGCTGATTCCACATGGGGTCAAAAAAGCTATATGAAGAAATTCACCATACTAATTTGAAGGATGACAGAAGAAGTCACTAATGAGTCTTTAGGGATGTGCATAGATAACTACGTTGCAAGACATTATCTAGAAAAAAAGAGGGGGAGGGGGGGGGGGGGCACAGAGGAACAATACAAAGGTCATTGATAAGCTCTTGGTAGTGGCTAGCAACACTACCCAAGTCTTCTTCCCACTAAGTGAGATTAGCTACGTACATCTTCTATTAAGCAAATGAAGCTTTCTGTTTAGAGTAACACTCACAGTTCCTTAACCAGCTTTCAAGCACTGGAGAGAACAGGAAAGCAAAATAACACCCCATCCCTCCACACGCGCACACAGAAAATTAGAAATCCCAAATCTTGGCAATTAAAAATTGATCCAACTTTTCATGGATTCTATGCGTTCCATAGGATGTTCGAGATTATCTATTCAACACAACCACAAAAGTAAATACGAATATGAGATGAAACATGTGCTGACTGAATTTGAGCACAAAAATAGGATAATGTACTCTGAGGATACATTCATAACAACCACAATGTATACCCATCATTCAAAACACAAACCATAGAATATGTCAATCATAAAGATAGATTTCTTCTTGGTGGTTGCAAGTTTTGGAGCATATTTGAGAAGAAACTAGATTAGATAGCAAAAAGAAACAAGAACATCTTTCTTATTGCTCCTGACATAAAGCAATATAGACACACCTTTTAGGTTTGGTATTTAACATCTTACAAATAGCACTTTTAAACCCTGAAGTTTTCTAGCTGTACAAACATCACAGAAGCTGATAGATGTGTGGATAATTTGCATGTGTGCTACGACATAGCAGAGACATGAACAAGAGAAAAAATCAACACTCCTTTTTGACATGATAGTGGCACGCATCAATCTAGATTAATTAGTTATTTGACATGAACACATAAGCCATATCTAAAGCATCCGCACTACCTAGGAGATTTTATAAGATGATAATTCTTCAAACAAACGTCTCACCACACAAAAATCACCATGATAAAAGAAGATCCCTTTTTTCTCTAAATAATGCATCTTTGAAGTGAGCCTTTATATCCTCATTTCCATGGGCTAGTAGTTCCTTTATAGCTAGCTCAAAAAATGAAAAAGCCTATGTCTTGCTATATTCCTGAATGCAACAAACCAAAAAAATTGCCATTGGGATCAATTTTTGTGTCAGATCATTATGTCTATGATGAACTACACCATGCTGATATTTGCATCTTCTAATGTGCTGTAAGATGATTGACCGAACCCTTTAAATAAAGAGAGTGATGGAGATGCATAAAGATGCACATAAGACCACCATTCACAAACTGCGATACCCAACCTGATGAGAGAATCAAGAAAAAGAGCTTAAAGACCAGCATAGGACAAGAGGCTAAGCAGTTAAGGCCACTTACAGGGGGCTATGATGAATTAACAAATGAACTTCTCTTTGAAATTCATTTTTTAATTATAACAAATATGCTCATGATGAATTACTACCATTCGGGAAGGCTTTCATCTTCTAATGTGCTGGAATGGTAATTTGCCAGTCCCCTTACACAAACAGGATGATGGTTATACATAAAGATACACTTGTGAGACTTGTTTCTTCAGATCTATCATATGTGAAATGAACAAAACACCAGGATTTACAGCTCTGGCAACCAACCCTGACATGAGATTTGTTAAATCTATAAATGTTAAATTATTTCTCCCTCTAACAATGTAAGCTTTTCATATGAGATGACAATTTAACATGGTACCAAAGTAGTAGGTCTTCAATTCAATTTCTGCGGCCCTCTCTAAAAATTTAACACAACTATTACGGGCTACTACCGCTACTAACTGCTACCGCTGATGTTGTGCACATGTGGAAGTCCACGCGTGAAAGGGATGAATGTTGTACTACTCTCTCGAACCATTTATGATTTGACATGAGATGATAATTTGACAAGAATCAAAAAGCAGGCTCGTAGACTACAGAAAGTTGAGAATTTATTATTCATCAAACTTAGTTTAAATGTACATGTGATCCTGCCAATCATCTTCCACATAGTATTCTCTTGAAAACAACACTCAGAAGGTGAGAATCATACAAAACAGTTATTGTCTTATATTGTTTTACCAACTGATATCAAATTGAAACTTAGACATGAACATATAGCACATCATATAGACATAGATTATCAGGTAGTTTAACTACCCTTTTATCTATAACTTGTATGCATACTCTATTTGTTATTTTCACAGTTTTAAGATTGGTGAATGGTTCATACTGAAGTAATAGATCTTTAATATGTGTCACGTGATCAGAAACTCCTGAATCAATAATCCACGAGTGAACATTACTGTTATGTGTATTATCTGAACTTGAAATGGTTGCTTGGATTGAATTTGAATGTGTTGTAGTATATTGTTGGTTTAACAGCAGTAATAGAGCCTGAATTTGATTCTGAGTAGGTAAGGTAGTTGAATGTGATGGTCTAGTGTTGTTATAACTTCTTACTGTGTTGGATACATAAGGTTTGGTAGGTCTCTACGGATTACTGGTTGGTCTTGGTGGCCTTTCTTCACCTGGTTTTCCATGTAGCTTCCAGCATTCCTTTATCAAATGTCCAGATGTTATCTAGATACTCTCATTCTTCTAGACAAAAAGCTAAACGGATGAGTTTCAGTTGGTGTAGCTGCCTGATTATTAAATGCGTCGAAGCGGTGGAACCCTTATCAATTAATAAAGCGGAGCCTTCAGTTGATATGGTAGATAAGGTTCTCATCATGAGTTTTATTCTGCTTTCTTCATGTTTAATAAGACTAAAGGTTTAGCACCAAGAATCCTGCTTCTCACAACATCAAATCCTTTACGTAGCCCAGTCATAAATATGAAAATTATGTTGGTTTCAGTAATGTTTTTATAAAGATGATCATCAGATTGGCAGTTCCAATGATGTGGCTCAAAAATATCAATATGTTGCCAGATTCTTGTTAAATGAGTATAGTAGTTATTCACAGGCATATCTCCTTTCTTAATGTCATGAAGTTGTGCTTCAAGTTCATATAATTCATAAGTATTATCTTTCTTTGAGTACATTTCTTTTGCAGCTGACCAAATCTCAGTTGCAGTAGCATATAATATAAAGTTACCACTTAATTGACCCAATAAGCCAAGACATTATCATAAAGTTTTCTGATTTTTTAGACTCTAAATTTTGAGTCTGCTGGGACAGGAATAACTACATTTCCAAAGAGATAGTCTTCTTTGTCTATGCCAGTGACAAACATCTCAACTACCCTGCTTCATGACAAGTAGTTGTTTCCAGCAAGCTTATGATTTGAAATCATAATAGGAGTTCGATTAAAGGAGGAGGTAAAAGAGGCATTAGACTTTGCATCTGAAAGTTGTTCAAAGGTGAAAGTTGTCTCAATTTCACTAATTTCAGCTAGGAAGGTAGACATCTTTTAAAATACGTGTTGAAGAAGAAGGAGGAGGAGGAGATGGTTCTAATACCATATAGAATTTGACAATTTATTATTCATCAAACTTAGTTTAAATGTACAAATGATCCCCTTTTATAGGGGGGCCGCTAACAGAGGCCTCAAATGGCCCAGAATGCCAACAGTACAATGCCAGTGGCGATAACCCACTCACGATGGCTATTTTTGTTCTATCACTAATATGGTGACTTATGTAAAAGTATATTACATATACAAGTGTGTATTCTCTATGTATGTGCATATAAACTGTGTATTGTGTATACATATATGTATATGTACAAGTGTATTTTACTGTATATTTCTTTATAGACCTGCCGGTGTAAACAAGCAGAAATATGTAAGCTCAAAAGCTATATGATAAATTAGTCGAGATCACTTAAGAAGTTTCCTCATACATGTCTAGTTGCCTCTTGTGCTTAAGAAACTACAACAGCAGAAATATGTGAGCTCAAAAGCTATATGATAAATTAGTTGAGATCACTTAAGAAGGTTCCTCATACATGTCTAGTTGCCTCTTGTGCTTAAGAAACTACAAGTCTTGTACGCTTTTCTACTAGGATAGACATAGACCAAACACTGCCTAAATAAAGGTAATTCTACTTGTACTCTAATGTTCAACTTTTAGAATATCCCCCAGGAAACTAGTGTGCTTTTGGACTTCATTTAGTCCTCCATGTCCCATAATCAATTTTGACTTTGTTTTGCGTCCATAGAAAAACTGACCTTAAAATACTTGTAGCAAGATTATGTTATTTGCCAATGGATCTTCGCATCTCCAAATGCCATAAGAATGGTTACACATGGTGTTTCAGCTGATATTTGAGGAAGAATAAGGGTTTGTGCCAACAGTAAGAACTGCTTAAAGGGTCAAAAAGAAAAAAGCTTGCCTGTGGCTCTTCAAGCAGATATTTCTCAATGATGTTGAAGGAATCAACAATTTCCAGCTCAGACATATCTGAAGTAATTTATGAAGATCAGTGCTCATTCTAGCCTGCCTCCATAGTCTAGATTGTTCCACCTCAGCAGCAATACACTTTCTTTGAAACCACGGCCAAAAGTTTGGTCCTCCCATGAACCGCCTACAAATACATTCAAGCATCTTAATTTGAAAGGAAACGTAATTCCATATGTTTATAGCTCTAACACCTAGTGATGGCACCGATAGAAATACACAAGCAAGGGAAGGAAAGAATATTCAAGAGAAAATGGCATATGAACCAGAAATTGTGAAATAACACTCAATATTTACCTGTATAATTCCAGCCAATTCGCCTTCATCCTTTTCTGCAAGAATTTTCCAGGACCTCTTGCCGATAAGGTAGAAAAGAATTATTCGACGTTGAAAGGAGGAAGTGAAGGGGGGGTCAATAAATGGAGATGATCCTTCAGAAGGTGTGGTTACCCTGAAATATGGACCAAAAGGTGCTAAAAAGTTCGTGGTGAGCTCCAAAAAATGGCGACGAAGTATCTCATTGTTAACTAGTGACATTGATTCTTCAACTCTTGGTGACAGGCCTGCATCAATTAGTCGGTTCAAAATAGATGTGTCAGGCTTGGTAATGGAAGAATAAGTGCTCCAAATGGCTTCTCTGTCCTATGACATGAGGCAAAGAGGCCCATCTCTCCTCCATTTCACAGCATTCAGGAAGTTTGAAGGATTAAACTTCCTCAAGGAAGTTCGCAGTCCAGATCCTTCTTGTCCATCAGAAATTCCACCAGCAGAAGCACGAGAAAATGGATTGAGCCGGTTAGAGCTCATACCAGGGCTTCCAACTGAAATAACATGAGGAAAATTGCGAAGAGCTTTTAGAAAAAAAAGGTTGGTAACACCCAAAACCATCGGAGGAAAGGTTGCACTCTCTGGTAGTGAGCTTAGGAGGGAAAATTCTGGATCATGGATGGTAAAGTAAGGGCTGAAATCAATACTACAAAGGAGTGGGGCTATCAAACTAATTAGACCAGCAACGGCTTCACAGTATCGAGAGGGTGTTGGTGCTATGATGAGAATAGGTTCCCAAATAAGTACCATTTCCCACAGCTTCCACAAATGCACCAAAAGACTTCGAAATGTGCCAAATAGATCAGAATCATGAAAAAGACCCTGCGGGACAGATTGGTTAGAAGGAAGAAATGGAGCTAGGGGAGAGGCTGAATCTTCTATATGCATTCCAGAATCCAAAGGCAAGCTATGGGCAGGTGGCAAATTCACTTTAAGCGTACATGGCCCAACGGGGAGCTCCATTAGTTGTCCAGGGACAGGAACAGACCAAGCTGACATATATGCAGCTATGTAAGTAAGGGCTTTCTTTCCGATGTCGAAATACAATGGGCCCATTATTTGTAACAAAGGCCTAAACAAATTAAAGTATGGCATATGAGAAAGAATTACAACTGATTTCTGTTCACCACCCTTTTTTAGCCTATTATCATGTCTTTGTCTATTAAATACAAAATCATATAAGTACTTCTGTAGCTCACTTTGTGCAAGACTTCTCTGTCTTGTAATCCTATCAACGCAGGAAGCATTCCTCTTAGCTATATCCTCATGTGAGACCATTCTTGTACCATGCCGGCTTTCCTCCCTTCAGATTCTGAAGAAGATGCAATCACAGATACTTGCCCGATTATGATTTTGAGTTGCAGAATCCGGGAAGGGACTAAACGCAACTTCAAGCTCCTCGTTTTGTGTCAAGCAGCCAGGTGGAAAACACTCTTCTACAAGCTGACCTTGTTCGAGGTCAAACCGTATGATGCAAAAGGCACAAACCCACTGTTGTAAAACTTTCTCATCAACCTTTAAATCAGTTTCTGACTTCAAAGAAAATGACGGAGACGTACTCATTTCTAGGTACCCCTCAAGTACCTTTTTTTCAATAACTACCTCTCATCTTCACCGTACCTATTGAACAATGACTGAGGTGTTTGTCTTTCAAATCTTCCAATAGAACAATGCATAAAAAAAGGCACCAATTCAAACCTAAGGAAGACACCACCCCAAGATATCAGAAATCACTAACACACTACAGTCCAGCAAAAATAAAAGGAACAAGAAAGAAAGTTCTTCAAATGACACTTAAATTTCCTGTTATATAATATAGTATTAGAATTCAATTCCATCAAAGCCTCAGTACATTAATAATTGTACAAAAAGAGCTTGCAAGTAAAGACTAGAACAGAACCATAACCTATGGTGATTCTTGAAACAGATTGGGACAAAAATCAAAGATTACAGAGGAGAAATTCAACAACATAAAGAGGTTCCTCCCACCATACCACCAGCACCACCACTCAAAAAAAAAAGGGGGGGGGGGAAATACTAACAACATATACAAATCAATTTTTAGGTTCCGAAATTTTTTTTTTTTACAAAAGAAACATTAGAGCACTTACAATTTTAAGTTCAGAGAACAACAAAACAAGAAATATCCAGGTATAATCCGCCAGAAACCGGACAAAAAAAAACGAAAGTAATGAAATAACACAGCAAGATTGCATTTTTAGAAGCTTCATTACCCGAATATAAGCTATATTCCGATGCCCGAAACAGCTAAAATCCTATTGAAATGAGCCCGCTAAAAATTTAATAAAAATGGTAAAGGATATGCGCAAGTAACCACAGGAGAAAGAATCAAGAAGATCTATTGAAGGTAACATTTCTTGGTCGGGTGATTTGAACACTCTGGCACTCATTTGACGAAGTTCGGAAATAATGTGTACCATTTTCGCAGATTAAAGAAAGAAAATACTTATTTTTTTTAAGAAACATTGTCATAATGTAAAAGTCATTGCATTATACTAAAAAGTCAATACATTATGTTAATAATTCAATCGTAAGAATATCTTAAAATACTTTTAGAATAGAAAGAGTAATTATTTCATACATCCAAATTTGCATGTGCCTAATATAGTTCTTTCCTAGTATTTCTTCGAAATTTTCAGACAATTTATTTCTTTATGAAATCATTCGCTTTACGTAAGTCGTAAGACCAAATTTTCTGCATAAAATATAGATGTTTTTGTAATATCTATTTTAACCTAAGATTGTAAGTTGTAACTAGTGGTAAGTGTACAAACTTTTATCGTTTTTATTTTTATTTCTCCCATGAGTTAGAATTTCATAATTAATCCCATTCTCTTCTCTTTGTCTTTAGATGACTTCCTATATTTACACTAATATATTAATGACAAACATATGATTGCTACCTATGATACCTGACGAGCATAGTCACGAGAGTCGATTGTGACACATGACCAAATTTACAATGACTAAATAATCACATAAAACTTTTAGGATACAACGGACAAGCATCTTAATATTTCGAAAAAATTAATCTTTACTTATCAAATAAAAAGATACTTGTAAGTTGTGAACACACCCAACAAGAGAAAACAGAATTGACATGTAGGCTTGTCTGCAGTGTTGTGGGCTCTTTATGCAGACTACTGTGTAAATGACCAAGATCCTGCTAGCAGGCCGTTGGGTGTCTGATTTACATCCCTACACTACCTTTGGGACTAAGTGTGACAGGGACTGTTACTGGTTGGGTTCAATCTTAAAAAACAGAATTGGCAACAGAAGGTCTCGTTGCGCGAGATAGTAGGCGGACAGATTCCTTCCTTCTCTTCTCTCTCATCGTATATACTATTTCATCTCTTTCTCTCTCATCGCACATACTATTGTTTGCTACGTGTATTTTATCTTTGATGAGGGAGTGGGTTCTCCCTCCACCTGTACCAGAGGCCCCTTAGCCAGGTGGGATGTAAATCGAGGGATGTGCTCCACCGGCAGCCCTGCAAAGGGAGAGGACACTCGAGACTCAGCCAGTCCAGAGGCAACCCTTGTAATATTTCAACAAGAATTGTCTCCACAGGGACTCGAACTCGGGACGTCGGGGTTCTAGCCCCAATCACCTTTGCCACTTACCACTGGACTATGCCCCTGGGGGCACTACGTGTATTTTATCTACTGTCATATCTATTTGCTAACCATTTCTTTGTCAAAGGGCCCTTCCTACCTCAGCTCCAAGAAACTGCATGAAGGATGTAAATCAGGAGTCCAACGGCCTTCTAGATTGGGTGAGATCTTACGCAGTTACGCACACAAGATGCCCCACAAGTCAGACATTTGGCCTAGCAGCAGAGGAACACTCACATTGTGCGCGTCCCTGGATTCAAACTCATGACCTCTTTGCTAACCATTTCTCATACGGTTTTATTAACTCTTTCTATTGTTATGTGTCGAGCCGGAGGTCTTACTGGAAGCAAACTCTTTATCTTTTGGGATAGAGGTATTGTTTGCCTGCCGTTTACCCTCCCCAGGCTCTAGCGATAGCTTTTGCTGTCGCTGGGAAATACTGGTCTGATTAATTGATTGATTGATTTCTATTGTTATGTGTCACCGGATTTTTTTTTTCTTATCCCTTCTTTGGTGGTATAGGGATCCGGAGTAGATAGTAGGAATCCCCTGGGAAATAGGGCAGTCCCAAAGAAGAGAACGTTTGATGATTAGCAACTCAGCACCATGTCAGTGACACCGGGTGCTGCGATGCATTTTATTATTTTCATGTGGGAAAATGGAAATTTTCCATCATTTGATTAAGAAATAAATTTTGAGTTAATACGTTGTTTTGTTTGTGGTGATTATTTTAGTTTAAGCATAACAATTAATACGGAAGATATAAGTATTCATATTAAATACCTTAGAATATGATAATTACATTATCTCTTAAAGAGCGTGCCTTCATTGTGGACCTATTGATCCACAGAGAAAATCAAAAGTATGAAAGAAAAAAAAGAATGGTTCTTAGTAGAAAAATGTTTCTATATGAGGTATTGTTTTTCTTTTAAAGGATCGTATTCATTATAACAAAACTATAATAGTCACAAGTGCAAGTCAAAACGAGTTACAATTACAAAGTGTAAACTATCCTACTTGAAGCTTATGAAATATCTTAATAATTTGAAAATATAATTGATAGTCATCCAATACAATGATAAATATACAACATAGATTAAAATAAAACAAAGTTAATATATGTTCTCTCCGAACTCTTAAATTTACATCATGCCTACATGAAGATTTCCATTAAAGGATTGGCACAAAAACGTAAAAGCTCTAGACTCCGCTTCCTTCGTTTTTGCTCCGCCCTTTATTAAAAACTAAAGCGTTAACTAGGAGACTGCTACTCTAGACTCGTTTTGATTCTTTTTGCTCCGCCTTTTTTGAAAACTAAAACGACTCGTTTTGATTCTTTTTGCTCCGCCTTTATTGAAAACTAAAACGTTAACTAGCATGCTGCTATTCTAGACTCGCTTCGCTTCTTTTTGCTCCGCCTTTATTGAAAAATAAAGTGTTGCGTTAATTGCTCCGCCTTTATTGAAAACTAAAACGTTAACTAGCAGGCTGCTATTCTAGACTCGCTTCGCTTCTTTTTGCTCCGCCCTTTATTGAAAACTAAAGCGTTAACGAGCGGGTTGCCACTCTAGATTCGCTTCGCCTCTTCTTGCTCCGTCTCTTATTGAAAACTAAAACGCTAACGAGCAAGAAAAGGGTTGCACTAACAAACATAAAAATACTGAATATTGTCACATATCTAGATGTCAAACCTAATAACCGTTCACTGAATGAGGAACCTACGCATTACAAAGATTATTCTTTTCTTTTTTTTTGGGGGGGGGGGGGGGAGGGGGGGCAAAAAACAGGAAAAAAAAAATCTAATTACATTTTTTCCCCCACACAAGATTTCAGATATTTACATCAAGAAAGAAAGGACAGATCACAATTACCAAACTGTGACTGCAATTTTCAGATGACCTATCACTATCTTTCACAATTGCTATTCCACAAACCAAGATTAGCTCTTGCATATATCCCGCAAGATGTCTCTGTATATGTCAGAACTACTTATAAATGTCAAATAGGAGTGTGTTTAGAGCAGACAAAAACTATACATCGTACACAGGTAACCGCTGTTCGATGGAGTTGCGGCAGACAGGGCATTTCTTACATTTGTCACAGCAAGAACTGCAAGAAAAGCAAGACGATAATCATCACAGGGTTCAGAAAAGGGTTGCTATGAGAAGAAACAGTGAGAATTATGTCATTACCTACAAAGGATGCGATGCCTACAAGGAAGGAGGACGGTACTTATTTCTCCTTCAAAACAAACCCTACAGAGAACCTTTTCCTGTTCGACATCGATACAAATAAGAGTAAGATGAAAAAGCATTGGCTTGAAAGCCACAAGAGGTGCTTGTCATGTGTTCAGAGAATGATTTCTATCATGGCATTTCTTGTTTTGAAATATGAATTATCAAATTACTTTTGAATCTTGAATCCATCAAACTTACATTTTGTAATCTTTCATATTCCTGCTGGCTAAACTTGGTTATTTCTGTTTGTTCACCAAGAGCTGCTTGAAGTCTCCAGACCTGAACAAAAGTGCTCAGATGAATGATGACCAAGGATTTGATGAAATCAAGTTGCGTTTATACATCTCCGTTGGTGATAATAATAATAATAATAATAATAATAATAATAATAATAATAATAATAATAATAATAATAATAATAAGGAAATAAAAAATAAAAAAATTGAGCCTGAACTGGAATTAGAATATACAGAAACTACACCTCAAATTAATAAAAGACAAAATACACTATGGCTGATAGTTCTTACCTCTTCAGCAAGATCTTTCTTAGGCATCTTCTTTACTATCTCAGGCGGATAACCACAGAATGTGTTATAACTGCAAGATTTGACAGAAGTACTCAATAATCATCCAGCGATACATCTTGATCTCTATATGTAATGAAACTAAGGCGTAAGTTCAATAATGTTATTTGTCATATTGAAGAGTAAGGAGTTCAAGTTGAGAGAACTCCTGACATAGTCAAAATTCACACAAACAAAAGCCATCACTGAAGAAGTCACACCAACAACATAGATTTCAGCTAGCTAAAGGATGACGGACAAAAGCACAACTTTAACTACGATGTACTAAAAACAAAGCATTCGAAATTGAAGTCATCATTTCTTTCAAAGAAACAGGTAAAATAGCAAGCACATATGTGAATTCCTAGATTTTCCCAGGAATACTTACAATTCCTACCATTTTCATAAAGCAGATGCGTCCAAAAAGCTATATGATCAATTACTCCACAGTTTTGACTCGTATAAAGAAAATAAATAAAAATTTCTCACCCAGAACCACCAGTATGGTACAGGCGGGCCTGATCTTCCTTACTTCCTTCATCAATAGACCACCAACCAAGCAACCTGCAAGCATAAGTTGTGAACATCCAAATATAGGAGGTATAGTGTTTCACTAATGAGAAACAAAAATCAAGAGCTAGAAGGGGTTACCTAGAGCCATGCTGCAAAAAACCAAAGCAGGCACGGACTCTGGAAGAAAATGTGAAATATCCACCACTGGTATCACCACTTCTCAATAAGATAACAAGTTTCTCAACCAGTCTGAAGGTTGAAAACAAGACACCAGCTCCTTGCACCATGAAAATAGGAGTGAAGAGAACAGGAATTGGGATGTGCCTAGCTCCTTGAGGTGTACTCTGATATCACAATGAACCTTGAACAAATGAATCATGCCCAGAGAAGTAGATCGCTTACCCAAGTTGGTATAATATACCATTTTAAGAAAATACCTCCAGGCGCATACACAGTAGGACTTGAAATCCGACGATTGGAATTTTCATAATGTGGCCACCTATGTCCTGAAGACAGCACATTCTGTTTTGCGATTGATTCTCAGAGGAAACCATCAAGCCACTGCCCCAGCCAAGATGCCTAATAGTGTTTGATGATGAACTTGCTTCTCTTGGAGGAGAATTTCTGTGGATCAATGGATTTGACCACCTTGTGCACACAAGAAAGGCAAAACACTCTGCAATACTGTAGTAGAACAGGTTACAACCTTAACAAACCAAAAGCAAGAAAACACATGTGGTGGTCAAAATATAAAGCACATGTGATGTACCCGTAGTTTATAAATAAATCCCACCAGCCTAGAGCACTGATATCGCCTGCAAATCTCAAACGCAAAACATAAGGCAACTGATAAGTATTGCGCTACTTCAGCCTCACAAACATCCACATCGCATAACTGTCACCCCAACACTCTCCACCATCCTCCCTCCAAGGTAGAAAAGATTTGGCACCCAAAGTACTAAGATTTAACAAGACTGCATAACATTTCACAGTTTAGTAGTTCACTTTGTCTACCACATTTTGACAACAAAGAATCCAAAAGAGGTGATTGACGGTCAGGATTCATAGTCGAGTCAGGGAAAGCTGCCAAGAAATCCACTTCCCCAAAGAAAAGCAATACATGGTATCAAGATCCACCTTCCCATCAAAAGCAACATGCTATTCAGATGTCTGGACTGGGTTGGATTTTTTATTTATGGCCAAAGCATATGCCTGAGGCGGACTCCATACTCCAGATCAGCCTGTGTTGCGAATAATGACTATGGATCTACATGAGAGAGAGAGAGAGAGAGAGAGACCTACCAGAAAGCTTCAGCATGGTGAAAACAGTAGCCGCAAGAAAGAATACCATAGAGATTGCAACCCAGAAATGCTGATGAAAACATGACATAGCAAAATATGAGACAAAGAACCAAAAGAACTCCCAAAAACCCAAGTTCATATTTTCGCAAGCTAGAAAACCAATATTCTGAAGAGGATTGATTCAACTGACATTAGGTGACACATTTAGTCAATAGTAACCCAGACAACTGAAAAGTACGAAATTTGAGCTGGCTCTTGATATTGGATGAGAGAAGACGAAATCCAGGCCCCTAAGATAAAAGCAATAAAAAGTTCCCAGGTTTAATACCAATACGCTTTTAGTTCTTAAGCAGCATTAAGGTTTTTTCTACATCAAAGTAGAAAATCCTCAATCTGGCAATGAGTACGACTTCAGCCTTCAACTAGAACCAAGAGGTCAATTATGCACAATCTGACACTGAATATCCAGATTCAACACACGCTGTAAAACGATAGAGAAAACTCTTCGTATTAATTCTTTTTGGAGGTTGAATGGAATAGAGAACCACTGAAAGACTATAGCATAATTTAAAAGACCAACCAACTTACAGGAAGAGTCTCCCAAATAGCTTCGTCACTCATGTTTTCATCATCTCCCGGCAGTAAAGCTTTGCACATTCTGTTTAGTCATATTAAGAACTTACTCATTACGTACAACAGCGGCTACGTGCTACACAATACAGAATCTTAAGAAAAGGCCAAAGAAGTAGGTTACAAAATCAACTTAAGGATTATTCATTTGTATCCTTCTCCAAATCAGCGGCACCCTTATATGTCAGTTGTTGAGAAGGATCTTTTTCACTAGAATAACAAATGACCAAATATAAATCAACATCTTTTAATAAAATTCTGCATAGATCATGACCACATCTTTATTTTTATACTGGTTTTTACTTTAGCAAGTAAATCCAATTAAGAAGATGAAACCGCAGAACAAATCTAAGTGACTCTCGTTCTAGGATACTTCTAAAATAACCACCAGTACCACTACCTGACATGCACCCTTCTCTTTGTTGTATTTAGGAAGGCACCGTCTAAATTGTCGTCTTCTATTTCAATTACCAGAAGTTACTCTTGTGGATGGGAATCTGCATAGTAAAAGTATGGTCTCAAAGGCCTGTTTTAACAACCTCCACTATGACGCAGATTGGAGCAGAGCTCCCATGTAGGCGGCTTATATCATTTGTAATTTAGTGACAATAGCATGTGCATCACTTAATTTCCTGGAAGGCTGGTAATATACAGTTGTGGTTTAGCTTTCAGTATAGATTGTCAGTAAGAAGATGAACGGTGACTTGGGATTTGGTAGACCAAAGGGCATTACTGGAACTTGTGTTACACAAAAGGATATTTTGGCAGTTCTTCAGAACAACCACCGCGAAGACACAACAATGTTTCATGTCTTTGTCAACCGAAAACCATTAAGAAGTCTCAGGGCACTTTTCTTGGTCTGCTGTATTTATGTTATTCAGAAGCAACAGAATAGGGTGCTACATAAGTTTTCTACACGCGCATTTCTTCATCTTGCTTCAAGTTCTAGTTAGTAGGCTTTGATTAGCCTTTTCTCATTCAATAAAAGGCTAAGTTGTGACATACTAAAAAATCAGTCCCAATAATAAAGAATCTTAGTGAATTCTTCTCTTGGAAATAATCGAATTAGACGAAATATCACCAAGAGCATTATCATAATGAACGATGATTCAAATATCAAGATACAAGTCAAAAATAATTAATCTGTTCTAGCATTCGCATAAGTTCCCAGATGTAACTTTGAAAATAAAATTTAGGGGAGCATGAAGTATATACCGGAAATTATCAACGAGAACTGTTAATTCCAGTGCTAGCAGGGGAAGGAAGACAACCTTGAGGTTCACAGCAGCAGAATCAATGTCTGTAGAAATGAACACATTAATGGCGCCTAAACAACTAGTACAATGCTCATCAAATATATAAAAGAAACAGCACAAACACCACTAATGGCACTACTCAGTATATTTTCTGTTTTTCATACTTGGAGGGGCAGGATGTCCTATCCAGACAAAACTTCTGATGCTTGGCTTCCAACTGGAAATGTAATCTTTTACGACAGCACCTAAAGAAGCCAGGGGAAAACTTTCTCATCTAAATTACTCAGACTTCACTTCTTACCATATTTACTCTGAAGATATATGCACAGAAGCAGTTCAAACGCAATAAGCAATGGCGTAGCGACCACAGAATGACATGGAGCCCACTGCAGCGAGAAAATTGCATCACAAGATCAATATTCATACTGATAACATACTTCTTCGGCTAATCCAAACCAGTGAAATGTAAAGTGCCATACATGGCGATCATGGGGAACTATTGGTGCAGGTAAAGAAAATCTTCCTCGAGCAACAACAGCATGGAATAGCCATAATGGGAAGAAAATAATCCTGCATTTGGGGAAAAATATCCATGCTGTCAAAATGACTGGTCAGAAGTGAACAGCTGATATATAACAGTCTTTCTCAGACCCAACACCTAAAGGTACACCCTTTTGATAATCCAGCGACCCCAAGCTGCTTATAGCTCACCAAAACAACAGTTAATTGAAAATCTATAAAGTAATAAAGAGCTGACCCATTTAGAGAGGATCACTAATCAACATACAGCCCCAAGAAATCTATAAACTTTTAATCAGAAACAGTGACAATAAATAAATATATAAAGTATATTCTGACACCACAAAAATCAAAATTCAGGAGGAGTCTGATTTCTCTCGATTCGTCCCATTTTCAGTATTCTGTCAAGCAAGTTATATACTGCCTGACGCTTAGAGTTGACATCATAACAACTAGCTTACAAGGACCCCGTTTTCCAAAATCCATTTTACCAGTGAAAATCAATTAAGAAAAAGAAAGGGGGAAAAAAGCCCAAATGTATAACTCATTACCCTGAAAAGCAAGAATTCTTAAGGGATACCGATACACAGCATCAATCCCAATTCCTACTCTCGAAACAGGCATAATCAACCAAAGCAATCCCTTTCACATCTCTGAGCCTAAGCTGAAATCATCGGGCCAATAAAGTCCCAATAAATCCACTTTTACAAACACGAGTAACCAATTATCGAAGAAAAAAAGACAAAATTTACACAAAACCGTCTCAACTACATCAAAAAGCAATCCAAAAAAATCGAACGTCAAACATTAAACAACCCAGCATAGAAAAATATGATCATTGAAAGAAAGAAAGAACATAGCAAACTGACCACCAAGAGAAGGACAGCCGGTGATCAAGCTTGAAAACAAGCATAACCGTGAAGCACAGAAGTAAACTGTGTGCTGTGAGCGCCTGTAGCGCTTTTCCTACCCTTCTCCAGCTCATCTTTACTCTTCCTCCAATTTCTCAGGGTGCCGGAGTTAGAAAAAGAAAAAGGGAAGAACGAAATTTTATGGATTTTTCAGAAGGAATAATCACAGAAGAAAACGGAAATTTCAGTTTCAGGGTTTAAAGAGGATTAGAGATAACAGAATCTGATTAAAAATTTACAGAAAAATAATAGATATTTTCGGATTCTTTGCTTCTATACTCAACCGACGGAATTGAGAATGGAGACACGAGCGCTCAAGTGGAGCCTTTGGGGAGTGTGCTACCGGAAAACAACGGCGTCATTTGAAACTATAGATATTTATTATTATTTTTTTTTTGGAATTAAGGAACGATAGATTAAATAAATGAATCTTTAATATGTGGGCGATGTATGTGATAAATTATGTCCAACATAACATCTGGAAAAGGTCATTAAGTAACGGTTTGATAGTTTAATATACTGATTCGACATTCTTTAAAGATAAAGTAGGTTGAGTATCTTCGGATTCCCGATATAATAGGCTTCTGCGTTTGTGCAGAGCCTTAAGAGAGATCGGATCGCTTCGGGATCTGATGTATACACCCTCCGCATGGTCTGGAGATAATATAGAATAGAAAACTATAAGTGTTTTGAAATTTATAACATATATAAATAGTGGTAAATGGTGGAATTCGAACCATGACCTTCACTAAAAATGGACATAGGAATAACATGTTTTTCTTATATTTGGTGCTTATATATAAAATGCTCATTGAGTCTAGTATGTTTATATATAAATGCTAGGCTAATAAGCCTACCATGTCATTAAGTCTACTGTGTCCCTTCCGTGGGCCCCCGCCCACAACCCCCAACTCAGGTGGCAGACTTGTAGCAAAAAAAAATCATCCAGGGAATAGTCCAGTTAATATTTGGGTTGAGGATTGACAACAAGAGTTCATGCGTTTGAATCCAGAGACATGCACAGTGTGGGTGTTCCTCTGTGGGGGCACCCTGTGTGGGTAACTGTGTAAGATCTCACCCAATCTAGAAGGCTGTTGGATTCCTAATTTACATCCTCCACGCAGCTCCTTAAGACTGAAGCACGAGAGGCCCTTTGGGTTGGGGTTCAACCTTTTGCCAACAAGACTTATCAAAAAAAGGTTGTTTCCCCAACCCAAGGGCCCCCACATCCTATTCCGACGAGGCAGTTGGAATGATGTAAATCAGATACTCAGTGGTCCGCTAAAGAGATGTAGAGTACCCACAGACCTATAAAGAGCCCACCTCAAGACTCTCCATTGGAGTCTGAATCACACTACAGACTTCGGAACTCGAACTTTGCACTTTATAGCAAATATGTCCTTCCAGAATCAAATAAGAATCAGATACTCAGCGGTCTGCTAAAGAGATGTACAGTACCCACAGACCTACAAGGAGCCCACCTCAAAACTCTTCATTAGAGTAAGATAAAACTCTCACACTACATGCTGCAGGATTCGAATTTTGCATATTGTATCAAATCTGTTAATACAGACTCAAATAAGCTAGGACATGCGGCTCACCTGGCAGACTTTGCTTTCACGCTGAAGCAACGTCCACCGGCTGGCAGATATATCTAATATATCTCATAATTAATATATTGTATCTTTTTGTCTTGGTGGCAAATTCCCACTGCCTAAACTTTTTGACTTTCGTTGCATAAAATATACTTTATTCTATTTATTTTATGCCTGAAGGACACATATATCTAACCGATTTTTTTGGCTTTATAAACACGCCTTCACTTCACTGTATATTGATTGACTGAGTCACGTTTAAATGGACATTTACTGTTTTGGAAAGATAGATTTTGTTAGTTGCTTGCAATTTGCAAAGGATGTGTTTGTTAAGAGTTTTTTTTTTTGTAAATGTTCTAACGGTCGAATAGATAAGGAGAAAATATCTTTCACTTTGAAATGTTTTATGTGAAATACATAGAATAAACATAAAATAATACACAATAATGATAATAAGTATATGGGAACAAACCACTATACATGGTATACAATACATGTTAAATACATAGAATAAGCCATCACAAGATAAGATAAAGGAGGGAAGAATGAGATGGTTTGGACATATAAAGCGGAGACAAACAACGGCGTCGGTTAGAGCAATTGAAATCCTCATTGTATATGGGAACATGAGTAAAGGCAGACTCAAACTGGCTTGGGATGAGCATATTAGACACGACTTACTAGATTTGCACCTCTCTGAGGACATGGTCCAGAATAGGAGTTCATTGAGACATAAGATTAAGGATAACGAGGTATAGGTCATATATAGGAACACCTTAGATTATATTTAGGGACATTATAGCCGTATACACTATCTACCCTTTAAGTTGACTTTGCACTTGTTTGTTTATGTTTTACCGTTGTTTTGTATTACATGCACATATACACGTTATGTGTATTTAAATATTGAAAGTCTCTTATTTGTATTCCCTGAATTCCCTCACTAACACACTGACGCATCATATCTCTATTATTATGTCATTTATGAGTCACATCTAGAGCCGGAGTCTCATTGGAAGCACACTTTCTATCTCTTGAGACAGAGGTATTGTTTGCCTACCACTTACCCTCCATAGACCCTAGCAATAGCTTTTGCTGTCGTTGGGATATACTGGGTACAGATGATGATGAAACCATCACAAGATAGAAGGAAAAACTAATACTTTCTCAATTCAAAATGTATCATTCTAGTTTCTATTTTGTTTTGTAGAAAAAAATAAGATCATCCATTTTTTCAGAAATAGAGATATATTAGTAGTCATATTTTTCATATTATCCTTTTAATTAGCGGTTATACGATTTTTTTAGTTTACATCAATTAATCAATGGAAAAATATAATAATGAATTAAATAGTTTGATTATTTAATATATGTTCAAGTCAAACTATTACAATATTTTTGAGACATAGGAAGTATAAAACGACAAAAACGTTTTCCTTGTAAATGTTCGTAATCAATACCTCTTAACATTGAGATCTCAGTTCTAGTTACTAATTAAGTTAGAGTACTGAATACATATATATCTTGTGTAAAGATTCAAAAGATGACATGATATATAAATATGATCAACTGATAAATGTCAACAACGATTTATCATTTTTGAGCCAACGAGGACCAAGTAATCATTAATCATCATTATACGAACACGAATCAAGTTGGTGGCCAAGAGGGAAAAACTTTAAAAAAAAAAAAGTGTTATTAAATAATATTCTATTTAAAACACTATTTTAAAACACATTTTAAGTGGATTAATAAAAGATGAAAGAACGTATAGAAAATCTTTATTTTTACACATTTTTTTCTTCTTATTAGTATATCTAAGATTTGTCACAAAATATTGTTATCATGTTGTAAAACATTATTAAAAAAAGATCGACATGGATATTCAGACTTTTGTTCGACTTTTGACGCCGTGAAGAGTCCTCGACATCAAAAATGATTAATTTTGAGTAATTTTATGATGGCTGAGAATCAATATAACGTTATTCTATGCATACATAGTCAATTAGACATTATGTTTAAAAAATTAAATTTTAGTTAACAAGAAAAAGATGATTAATAGTATATCACTCATTCTGAATGTTGTTTTTACTTCATTAATGATTCACCAATCATTAAAATGTCTTGTCCACCGTAGAATTGGTGATGTTGTTTATAGCGTCCAACATTTTTTTCGCCTATATCGGAATCATGATTCATAAATATCATCTCATGAAGAAGGAAAAAAAGTGTTTCAAGACATAGTTGAATTGATATTTAAGTTAGAACATTACTCTAGAAAAATACATGTTCAAATTAGGATGCGTACAGTGTAGAGCAATGTTGCTATCTGGATTTAAAGGTCAAAGACTTGAGACCGGCCCAGTTTGCAGTGGAGTTATTTAGAAATGTCTTATCTAATCTAAAAAGTCGTTGATTTCTTATTTACATTTCTACAGAGTTCTATAAGATCGGGACCAGAAATTTATTTTTTTGCTTTAGAAAAAAAAACTCGTGCAAGGATATAAACAAACCAATTCCTAAAAGACAAAAATATACATCAACTAGGCTGAGATATTTGACTGATTACTCTTTTTTAAAAGTGGACCGACTACTTATAATTCATGACACAAGTTGGCTTTTTTGGCGAAGTAAAAAGCCAAATCTCTCATCGCAGCAATTGGCTTTTAACGGTCAAGAAGTTTGATTGCACTAAATTAGTTGTGTTTTTTGCATTATAAAATAGCATTCGTTCGAAATAACTTGATGAAATTTCATTATAGGTCATCCAGAAATAACATATGTGTTTCCAACGCATGGGTAAGGTTTTGTACACATGACATTCCCTTAGCATGCCATCTATACACTCGACCTACTCTTATCATATCATAGACGGAAGACTCTAATGTTGTAATGTTGTTGTCGGGAAGTTTGCCCAACAAAACGTTTATGAAGTAATAGAGACTTGTACGGTAAAACATATTCTCCAACATGAATGATTGAAAATTTTATGGGCCCTCTCCACTAAAATATAAACTGGTGCGTGGAAAATTTTATCGTACTTAAATTCTTTTAATAGAAAACTATAAATTTTTTATTATTATGTAAAACCATAAGAGCACGCAATAAAGGCTTGCCAAAATATTGGCAGAAGCATTTCGTCCTGTCCAATGGAATTTAGCCACTTAGTCAATTATCAATCTGTCCAAATTTTGCCATTTCGGCCATGGCCAAACATAAATATCACCTCTGGCCCCTAAACAACCACGATTATTGGAGAAACATCAAGGAAATGAAGACCTACATATATAGAACATCATCAAATATGAAACAAAATAAAATTCTACCCCTGCGTATGTTAGTTATTGCGAAGTTATTTTTATTTATTTTATGTGGTTGTTATCTATTATACGTAGTTTCAGTTTGATTGAAGTTTATGTACTTCTTTTATTAGAGTTAATTGCACCTGGTATCCATTCTTTTCCACAAAGTTTTAAGTAGCATCCAATGTTTCATGAAACACACTTGCCATCCAGACTTATAGGGTTAATAGACACCTGGCATCCGGCAACTGGGAAATCACCTACTATAGGCGGTTTTTAGCGATTTTTCTTTTATTTTTCACTTTTCTCCCACTTGGGGCCCAAAATTTTCAAACCATGGTTAATTCCACTTTCTTTCAACCATCTTTCTCTTTCTCATGTGATGCTTTCTGCTATGAACGAAGCATCAACTTCTTAATCTCAATTCTTCCTCGCTCCGTCGCCGCCCACGCCGACGAATTCAACAAAGTCAACAAACTCGGCCTTCTCAGATCTTCCTCTTTTCTTCGAAATTCAATCCTTTGGAAGAAACCCGTCAAATCAAAAGACCATATTCTAACTGGTTTATTTACAACTGAGTGAAAGAAATTTAGTCTAGTTCATTATCTTTCAGCTCCATCATCCTGATGTAGTTGGGGTATTAGGAAACCTGTGATTGGATATGCACTAACAGTTGGGGTCCAAGAGTAAACAAATGACAAACTGGGTTTCCACAGGGGAAAAACTATATAGAAGAAAGGTGAAAATCCGTTATGTGATTTCTTGCAGAGAATCCACTTCGAGGAGCCCCCAATTTGAAAATTGAATCCATACTGCACATTCAGAAAGTCTGACGCCATCAAAGAGGGAATCTATCTCAATCCGGACCTGTGCTGACTGCTCAATGCTCTATTAGATCGCTCACATTCTCTTCTCAGCTTCCCAAGAGCTCTGTTATCCTTACTGATGTCCTTGTTATGCTGCTTCTTTATCAACTTGATAGAGTATTCCATGAGTAACAACTCACCACATATGAGTCACCAACATGTGCCATGAACAGAGTGTCATTCTGAAATCAAAATGATCGTGGCTGTTGAGCCAGATTCCACACCTTCTCCACTTGTATCAAGCCTTTTCAAAATGAAATAGCATCCAAACCTTCATCACAATCATGGATTTTGAAACTAACATTGAGAATGCTCAACATGTCCAATAAAATCTAGGGACTGGATAGCAAGAAATGTCACAAAGAATCAGGTGGAAAAGTGAAATGAAAATTGGATTCGATATATGAAAATTCTGTGTTAGAAAGGCCTTGTTCAACGGGTATGTTGGACGATTTGAGATAATGTACGATGTTCTTGGCGTAGGCGGCAAATGAGAAGCAAACTTTGAATGGTTTTGGAGTGGTGATTGTCATGGGGATGGAGCTAGATGGTGGTTCAAGAATCGTCGTTGTCTGGTTCAAAAGAAAAACTGGTTCTTGCTTTTGCTGCTGAGGAAGAAGACGAAGATGGAGGAAGATGGGGGAGGGAGCTCGATTGTGGGGGGATGGGGTGGGCTGGGGGCTGGGGGGTGGATGGCGGGAGTGGGGGGTGGGGTGGGGGTTTTCTTTTTTATTTTTGAATTATTTTTTCTTAAACTTTTAATTTTTTTGAATTTATTATTTTATTGATCCTAAACCTTGGTTAAAGTCAGGTTAAAAGTAGGGTTAAGTCCGGTCAAAGGTCGATTTCAGCGGTCAACGGTCGACCAGCAGGTCATCTGAATGCCAGGTGTCTATTGACCCTATAAGTCTGAATGGCAAGTGTGTTTCATGAAACATTGGATGCTACTTAAAACTTTGTGGAAAAGAATGGATACCAGGTGCAATTAACTCGCTTTTATTATCATGTTTTGGATAAGAAGTCTATTATTTTTGTAATAAATGAATCTAATACATCTGTCACAAGTTCGTTTCTACGATTTTCAACTGAAGGATATATGTGGTACCGTCACACGCTTCAGAGTTGAGACTTCTTAAGTCCTTCACCATTTTTATTTTGAACTATATTTTGTTACCTTGTTCAATCATTTTCATGTCGACATTTTGTAACTGATTATGGGTTATGGACATGATGCGTGTTTGACGACGTAAAATATGATCTTTTTCTTCGTTTTAACGTGTTTTTTTCAAGAATATTTTGTTCGAGTAATCATTGCTTCAATTTGTTTCCAATCACAACAAAGTTGTATTCGATTTATCATATCGTTACATGGCCTTTTATGTTGTCGTCGGAACTTATTGGATTTCTTTTATCAACGTATACATTCTTCAACAAGGTTATTTGATCATCTCAATTGAGTTAAGTGGTATCCGCTCCAATTGATTTAATAGCTTAGACTATGATATCCGTCCCAATTGAATTAAATGGTTCACAGTGTACACTTTGTGTGGTTTGTCTGGTAAAATGTCTTACTAATATAGGTAGCCGCTGAGTTTATGTTTTACTTTTTTTCTGAAATTTTTTAAGAATGTGATAGTAAAGGCTTCCAGGTATAATTTTTTTTTTTCGAGAAGAAAAGAAAACATATGTAATGTGCATGAACGACGAGGTAACGGCTAAGGCATTTATTAAGATGTATACATTTCGTGAAGCTGTCTCCTTCCAGATAAGGGCCAATTATGTTTGAGATATTTCCGATTGGTTGCTGGAATGCTTTGTCGTTATATATTTAATTTTTTTTACAAATATTTTGTCGTTATAAGTTCATCAGATTGTAACTAGACATGAATGGATATATTTTGTAGGGTCTGATGTTAGAATGTCTTGATGTAGGAGCATCTTATCACAAAAAGCTAAAAATCATACAGAATAATAAAGATGAGTCAAAGGTGGTTGATTAGTTCGACTATCACGAGGTGATTACAGGGTGATACCTTACATCGACATTGTTGAAGAAAAATCTCAAGGCTTATTTAGCAGTAGTTTGATTCTAATATTTCTCAAGATCCTAACGATAGCTTTTGCTGGAGATATAATGGGTATGATTTTTGCTGGGATATAATGAGTATGATTGTTGTTGTTTGATTTTAATATTTGTTACTAGAGACGAATATCAATTTGGCTGATGATTATAACTCCTATATATACTTCATCTGGACCAATCTTACGTGTTGCATTTTGGACACCATACATTCACATATTTTTTTTATAAATACGCATGTGTGATGAATAGTCAATAATAAATGATAAGATAAAATCGGCGGAGTAAAGATGACAAAAATATGTATTTATCAAAAATAAGATAAGTATTTATCATAAACTTTACATTACCTTTCCCCCCTTAGTCCTTTAGCACTGTTCTTTTGTTTGTTTTTAAACATTGTTTTTCTGTTTGTGTTTGGATCCCTCACCGCATCAGAGGTAGAATATAGCGCCTCGTCTTATACGGCAAAAAGAATACAAGATATTATATATAGGTGGATCAAATTATTAACGCCAACTTAGATTAATTATTTTGAGCCAAACGAGAAGAGCTTTACCCAAGTTCCAGAACATCACATGTCTAAAATGTTTTCGCCTTTAAGATAGCGTAGAAGGTCTTTTAGGTCCGCTATGTTCGTATCTCCCAACTAGTAATTGAAGTAGTCTCGTGCGATCTCATGTCTGTCCATCATTAAGTCGGCTGGGCTAACTGCGGTTACATAGCACACGCATGTATTTTTCTAAGAAGGAATAAAACATATTTTTATGTATAATGATACTTCAATGATCTTAATTTAGGGAGCTTTTATGTTTTATATGACTTGATTATAAATAACATGACAAAATAGCTTTCTTGTAAATGTACCTAGTCAAGTGGTCTCATTACACTGAATGAAGATGATATATACATTTATTTATTTTTGTTAACAAGCTTCTTTTTTACCTTCTTCAAAATGACCAATTGATACCGACGTAAAAATTGATAAGAAAATGACTGAGAATGATATACATATAGAATGATTACTTATATCCAAACTTTAACGGGTAATTTTTAGGTTGATTTATTATGCTTTTTTTTTAAATCCAATATTTTCACTTGTTAAAGCATGTAAGGGAGACCCAAGTGATGAATAAATAGTTAATGAGACCAATCATTTGTATATAAAGGGGTAGCTGTAGTTCATGAGTAAGAGCGGTGGGAATGAAGAACACCTTTATTGGAGGGGAAAAAACATGCCCCGTCTCATGAACTATTTATCGTTTCAGTCTCAAAGAGTTTTGTAGAGAATGTAAGTTAAAAAACCCAGTGGCCGTCTAGATAGGTGGTCAAAGATGTCACAAGGTATTCATTGCAAACTAGAGCAACATCCTATCTCAATTGGACCGCAAACTTTTGCCCTAGACAACAGTGAAATACTCACACTGCAGCTGCTTCCGGTTTCGAACCTACACCACTTAGAGAGCAATTCGTCATCTGAATACCAACTAAGCTACGCGGGGTATAGAATACCTTTCCATTTTCGTAGTTGGAAGGCACTTTCAAGTATAATGACATGAACATAACATTTAAGAATTAACATCATTCAGGTTCGTTGGGGGTCTATTTGAGAGCGAAATATCCTTGCATCATGGGTTATCATGGACATAGCATGTTAAAGATCAACATTATTTATGTCATGTTATATTGACGGTTCGAATTTCATGTATTTTTTGTATAGGGTAAGAATTCTAACCGTTTAGTTTAAGTTTTATCCTGCTTCTTCTATATATTAGAACACATCATACACCTCAGAAATTTTATTGTAGTCATTGATCAACTAGTGACCCAATAAAATAATGACAAATAAGTTTTATTTACATGCAAGCAAGGGGGTGATTGACCAAAAAAAGGGGCCATAAATTTTCTACATATTTCATTGGTCAATGACCAACTAATCATACTTGGTCATTGACCATGATAAAATTTGTGTATACACTTCATATAATGCGTAAGATTAGGACAACGCGTACAGCTCTACTCTAAGATAATATATGTGATAAACTACTTTGTCCTGAACGAACATTCTTGGAAGCAGCAAAATCAATTTTTCCAATGAAAAAGGGAAATAAGGGCCAAAATTGTTCCGATTTCATCAAGAAACCTGAAAATTTTCAACGATTTTGACACTATTAGGCTTTTAGTTGTACCAGCAAGAAATGAGAATAAGTGGATTCGTCTATTTAATCAAACTTATTATTTAACACATTTCCTCAAAATATTAAGTGCGAGTTTCTTGCTTTTATTATAGCCTGAGAAGGACTGTGTTTGCATCTTCAGGAAACTAAGCCCAACGTAAATGACTAATTAGATGCCCATTTCGAAGGGATTTGATTTCCTCACTCAAAATCCTTCATCTCTCTTCACCGCACGACACGTGGCACCAGGGGAGGATGATGAGCTAGATGCGGGTGTGACCCTCATCTAACCTCACCATCCTTATCTGCTGCCACGTGTCGTGCTCACCATCCTTATCTGCTGCCACGTGTCGTGTGGTGAGAAGATGGGTGAAGAATTTTGAGATGAGTTGATCTAAACCCCATTTCGAAGCATTGAAAAACTTAAAACGCTTGAGCTCAAATCTTGGTTCTATTATTTTAAAAATAACAATCTTGCTACTAGTTTTCTGAAGCGAAACTCTTGGTTTTGTTGTATTTTTTTCCTATCTTTAAATGTTTGATATGCCGATCTCACACATAGTTGAAATAATATTAGCTGGGTATTAGTTAATGTATCTTCTAAAAAAGTAAACTTCTCCATTGATATTTATACTGCAGATATTAACACAATAAGACGAACAAATATGATCCGAAGAAACAGGATGATTAAGATGACAGCTGTCATAAACGCTTCAGAATGATAGAGATAATATCCAACTGGCAAATCGAGTTGAAAATCACCTGTCTTGATAATGTGTCGAGCCAAGATGATAGAGTGTCGAGTCGAGGTAAGCATTGCAGAAATGAAGTGCTGAGTGAAGTATTGAGATGAGGTGATGAAATATTGCTTATTGATGGAACCAAAATTGCTTTAAGAACATTACCTTTAGTTACGTCTCGACTGATCTTTCTCTGTTTTTGATTTTATTGCTTTGTGTGTGGTTACCATATTGTTGTCATATTTCCAACAGATTCTGAATTGCTTGTGTTGGCGTAGTTCTTATGATGCCAAACTATTATTGATTTCTCTTCCTTACTCTCAGATATGCAAGTAGATCTTGGTTTTGCTGTTATTGTTGTTGTTATTGATGTTGCTGATTCTTTGATTGTATCCTATTTGCCGAATTGTTTTTCCTTTCCAAGCATCTCTTTTGCTTTGAGGAAAATTGTTATCTTTTCCTGTAACTTTCGCGTCCTACTAAGCAAGTTGTCCGTGCTATTGGTATATTGATTTTGAGCTACGACTATAATGACAGACTGTAGATTCTTCAAGTAAAGTAAAGAAAACTGGTTGCTTTATTATCACACTTGTAGCATATACCTATAGAGATGGTTGTTTTGAATTGTTAAATGGAGAGGACAAGTTACCAGTGGGAATGTAACTTATTTTCTGTGAACAATTATTGCAACATGGGGTTGATCTTTGGCAGATTGAAGTTGCATTTTCTGGTGTCGAAGGAAAAGGAGGGAATGCCAAGTCTCAAGGTGGCAATTCCCCTGTTGAAGTGTTGACTCTGTGGATGATCAAACAAGAAATGAATCCCACGCAAGAACAACGTGGAGAGGTCAAGGAAGAGGATAAGAAGGATGATTCTTCAGATAATGTGGGATCATTTGATGAGAAAAAGTCTGTGGCTGGAAAAGATGAGAAGAGTTTGCAGGTCACATCACTTCGACATTCTTTTGTTGCACATTCATTGGGAGGTTTGACAAAAGTTTGGGCGTCAAAAGAACCGAATCTGAGCGAATCTATTTGGGTTCAAGTTCGGTTTGAATTATTTTCATCGAGCTTGAGATCGTGACAAGCTTTAAATGCAGTTCAAGTTCGAAACACTTGGAAAAGGCTCGAGCTTGATTCGTGAGCTTGAATGTGGCTCGCCACCTTGGCTCGACTTGTGAACTCGAATCTAACTCACGAACTGAATGGATGGTGGGGATTAGATGGTTAGGGATGGACGGTGGGGATTAGTAAGAAGGAATATATATGAACATATTCGAGCCAATTATCGAGCCCGGTATCGAGGTTCTTGAATTCAGCTCGCTAAATATTTCGAGCCCAAAATGTGATTCGAATTCTAATTCAAGCTCGCAAAAATAAAACTCGACCCGAGCCTTTAACGAGCTTGCAAAAATAAAACCCGAATAGCTTGTTATGGGCTCGGTTCGTTTGCAGGCCTAAAGCAAGTCAGTGAACAGTTTTATACCATTTACTTTAACAGTCTTTCCGGATTTTACTGTTAGGAGATATCTGTGTTGTATTGTATGTCTGATTACCTTCGTTGGCTTCTGGGGCAGAGTCATAAGAAAAGGACATATTTTGACGTTGTTGTTGTATTATGGAAAGAACCTATTTGTTTCTATTGTTTGCCTTGTTACATTTGTTGGTTTCGTAAGCGAAGTTAACCGAAGAGGACCTCTTCTAAGACTCTTGTTAACATTATGAAAAGGAATTCATTTGTCGTCACATTTGTTGTCTGTCAAAGCCAATGCTTGCTCTTGTCCTTTTGAAGAAGAATATGTGCGTATTGGTATTTGCGTAACCGTCTTACAAAGAATACAGGAGATACACGTACATATACAAATGAAGCACAAGTGCACAATTACTTCTACAATTAAGGATATATCTTAACTAATAGATAAAACTCTATCTACAAAGTGGTTAGCCAACTTATTTACAAATATCTACAGGATTTAGTAGGATTATATCTCAATAATATCTCAATACCTTCCATTATTAAGATATCGACAATCCAAAAACTAACCTTTCCATGGTGAAATGGGTAGAAAGAGGATGGTTTTATAAGGAGTGAATTGTAATTTTTTTAGGAAAGAAAGATGAAAAGATACCTCACTTCAAACTTGCACCATTAACTTTAACAGTTTTTTTCAACTTTTGAAGCTCATGTTGTTTAAGATGACGTCTATTGATTCAGGTAAATAATCATAAGCAAGATTATGGAAAACAAAATAGATTTTTTTTTTTTTTTGGGTCAAACAATCTAGATTTCACTGTCATCTTAAAGGGCTTGAGAAGATATGAAATTAGGCTGTTTTGACTGTCACATGATAAAAAGGAGAAAATGTGAGCCTTGGGGCAACTGGTAAGGTCGTCTCCTACACAAAGTATAAGGTAAGACTGCGTACATCTCATTTAAGCACCTATTCTTTTCACATAATGTACCGGCCCGCTCTCGAACCTTAGCATCGGAAACGGTGCACCCGCCGTAGTCTGCTACGAGAACTATAAGGCGTCGTTCAATTCTCTTGCACGTCAGTAGTGGCGTAGAAAATTTCGCAGCGAAAACAAAATAAATAAAATAAACATTCATTTTATTTCAACAAACATCAAATAAGTACCATGTCTAAGTTCATTATTACATTTCAACATAAAAAAATGAAACTGCCAAGGTATACATCTTCTGGCTCTATCTACCCCACTGGTTGTACTCCGCTCCGTCTTCTATATAAATAAAGTCATACTCTAGTTCACCTGGGAAAAAAATAAAGGGGTGAGTGATATAGAAATATCATCCAGTAGGTTTCTGTCTCTTTCCGAACAATTTCATATATAGCAACAAATAATATGTATTACATGTATAAACATGAATAACTATGTAAGTAAATAAAGCACAGCACGACAGTTATACGATGTCATAATGCATGCATGTGTCACACACAATGATATCTCAACACTCAAATGCTTGTTTCTCTACCGTGCAATGCATGAACCTCGAGGTGATTCTACCACACGCCTCATACATAATCACAGTTTTCTTATTGTATTTCATGAAGCTAGACAAATTAAAACTGGTAAAAGGATTCATTGGATAAATTTTGTATGCACCTATCTTATACATTGGCTATAAGTTGATTGAAATGAGCATTCTTTCCTCATTTCAAAGAGACATGAACACTCTTCTTTGTGTGAGTTTGAAAAATATTACATATTTTGTTATAATTGTACAGGTTGTCTGAATATGTGGATTTTATAAAAATACATAAGCAATAGGAAGAGTCAAGTCAATGTAGAACATGTATGACAAAAGCAATAGGAGAATATTTGAGAGGTTAGGGAGATAAGAAGATATGAAACTCAATAACATTATCAATTGCCGTCTATGAAGTGGTATAGGAGGTCGGAGGTACGCAACCGAACCGAACAAAACAATTCGTTTAACTAAACAAATTTGAATTCGAAAACATAACTACTAGTTTTTACGTGACATGCTAAAAGGATTGGTAAAATTTGTGTTCACCCGTTTCACATTTTCACATTGTCTATAATATCGTACATGTCTTTCATAACAATTAAACTATTTGGAAGGCTTGTTCGACGTAGTTGCTTAAAATAGTAGTTTGTTTGCTAACGTTGTAATATGAGGTGCATGTAATTTGATACATATTTGAAACATAAAATATCTGATATTGAAATTCCATTTTGATTAGAGGTCAATAATTTGAAAAGAAATATGGGACAACTATCGTAAGGTGGCCATCCCCAAGCTCTAGATTGACAATAATATAAAGTTCATACTCAAATTCAACTTTGGGTTTTTTGTACTTATTCCGTCTAAAAAATTGTCATAGCTGTTTCCAAAAGATAATTTATGTCATAGCTGTTTTCTAAAGATAATTTAATTTATACTACGTTAAAAAGGCAACTGGAAAAATATTTTAACATAAAAAAGTAAACATTAACCAGCTTTATCTTTAAATCAATTTGAGTAGTATTTAAAGTAATTGACTCCTGTGGTCATTAGAAGTAAAACTTGTCTTCTAATACAAGACATCTAAAAAAGACAAGAATTCGAGTTGACTTAGTGTTAAAGATCATTTTACTTTCTTGTGTGAATCATTGTTTGAATTTTATCTTGTCCTATGTGTGACAGTAAATTTAAAAAGAAATAGAAAACAACATCCAGGAAGGATTAGCACAAATTATCCAATAAATTGACTATTTCCTACACAAACATAAAGATAAACGAGTAGATTTATTATATTAGAAATGTTTCCTTGTAATAATATATGCACAATTCAGGATTTTGCTTCGATACAATCAACTTGGCCTGCATCATTACTTTATTGGTTTCCTTTCCCTTTTTTTTTGTTTTTTCCTTTTTCCTTAACATATTTGGATCGACGTTACAAATTCGAAGTAAAAAACAATCTATTGCGTAAAATATAAAATAAAATTTTTTTCACTTTTTTCTTAATATATTTGGATCTAGATTACTCATTCAAGCTACAAAAACAGTCTCTTGCATAGGATTAGATCATCTCACCCACTTTCTTCCCACCTCACGCGTCACCGCGCGACACGTGGCAGCAGGGGATGGATGGTGAGGCTAGATGCGGGGCACCCTCATCTAGCCTCACCACCACCTCTGCTGCCACGTGTAGCGCGGTGATGCGTGAGGTGAGGAGAAAATGGATGATGGATCCTAACCCTTCTTAAACAAAGTGTAAAATAAAAATGTGTATATGAGATCGTGGAGTGATCTGTCCCTTTCTGAGAACCTGGACAGAAACGCCCATAATATATTTTGATCATTAACCCCTCAATCGTCTTCTCAATCTTCTGTTAATTCAATCTCAACGCTCTCATCGCTTTACATTTTCTATTATACCTTCAAACATAACCATATATCTATATATGCATCTATATATCAAACACTTATCAAAAGTGTAACAAAATGAAGCCAACTGCACCTAATGTTGAAGGGTTAAAAAGCAAGAAGAAACCCACAACCCGAGGCCACCATCGGTACGTCGGAGTCCGGCAACGGCTATCGGGGCGGTGGGCGGCGGAGATAAAAGACTCATTACAAAAAATGAGGCTTTGGTTAGGAACTTTCGACACGGCAGAAGATGCAGCTAGAGCTTATGATGACGCCGCCCGTGCTCTTAGAGGGTCAAATGCTAGAACCAATTTCGACTTGCCGGAAAGCACCTCCGATGACACGCTGGACACCGGAGCTCCGTTTTCTTTCGAAGAAGCCTGCCGGAAAGAAGAGCCCAATAGCCTTGTGGATGCACTGCGAGTTATTTTATTCAATGAAAAATTATCAGCTTCAACTGCGGATTCCTCCTCTTCGATTCATCCCAATTTCAATCTCTCACTTTTTCCTCGCAACAAGAACTCAAATAAATCACAAACAATCTCGGATTTATCGAACAGTATTGTTGCAGCTGAAGCGAGGAGCAATCAAGAATCGCACGGTTTGGGATCGATAAAAAGTTTGGCGTTGGATCATGCTTATGAGCACAATGAAAGAATCAATGACTTAATAGCCCACGCTAACATTCACCGTGGTACTCACTGGCATAACACGGAGAATCCGTCCGCCAGAATATGGCGGACGGGTGTCACACCTGTCTCGTGGCAGACAACTGTGACCTCTCACACGAATCATGTGCAACAGGATGTGTTTACACCTTCCACGCACATGAACACGTCGAGCGCGTGGCCGATCGCATCATCAAGTTTTGACCAATTGGGGTATCATCACGGGGATTCAGTTGATCATATACTTAACAATGGTGGGAGTGTGAACATTTCACTGGTGCAGTCTGTTTTGTGCCAAATGAGTGGATTAAACTCAGGGATTTTGCCTTGTGATAACAGCAATAGGAATTGTGGGGTTAATCCCAATTTTGATCCTAATATGTTTCTTCTGTGCTAGGTTAGATCAGAAATGAGTATCCTCCTAGTCATCAAAATTAGGCTTGCTTTTGTGTTTTCTGCTCTTTTATGACAAATTGTCATACAAAGTTATGGAATGTTGAAAAATTTTACCATCTTTTTAGATATATGAAGCATGCTTCTGGTAAAAGTATAGTTGCTTGCTTTGCTCATTTGCATTTTACATCCTTTAGTTCAATGGGTTTAGGTTTAATTCCTACAAAATGCAACATCTCTTTACTTTGCGTGGCAGAAAAGAAAACACTCCAGAAATAATTTTAAGAATAATTTTGATGCTATGCATTCGTTGCTCAATCGTATGGGAAATTGTAAATATGTCGGCTATCAATGAAAATTTTACTTTAAAAAAATACGTCATCTTCCAGTTGAGGAGCTTCCAATGTTTAGCAACAGCTTAAAACAAAATTTAAAATCACAATTATAATTACAACATATGAGTTGAAGCATAAAGAATAACCTTGTAGCAAACCTTATATGTTTCTGCGACTCAAACTCGTAAGCAGTAAATCACAAAGCACCAACTTACCAATTACTCCAATACCTGTGTACTACTAGAATGATCCGAAAAGGAGTTGGATCGTTCGCAATCTGATATACGCAACCTTATCTTATCTGCAAAAGGCTGTTTATGCGACTCAAAATCGTAAATTGTAGATCACAAAGCACTAACTTACCACACCTTGAATTTAGGACATAAAAAAATGTTTCCGATACACTAGTCTTCCGTGTTCTCTCAGAGTCTGAGGAGAGACTAGATCGGTTCGCGATCTGATGTATGCAGCCTTACCCTACACTTTATGTAGGAAACTATTTCTGCAGCTCGAATCAATGACCTCAAAATCACAAAACATCAACTTTAACACTTGTTCAATGGCCCGCCTTCATATTTAGGACCTAAAGTTTGAATATTGCTCACTCGTCTTCATGATGCCGTTTTATAATTTATTATTAAATTTGCTTGTGCTGCTGGGATTTGGTTCATAGAATGACTGAATATCGGTTAAAGGATAGATTTATGATGCTGATGGTGTGGCAGCCTGTATTTTGAACGGTCAGGATCATGCCGGTGTGTCTATCTTTTCTTAGTTGTATTTCACGTTTACACATCATTCGCCATTTACTTGCCACCCACAGAAACAGCATAAATAAATTATTTTTACCAAAACCATATCATTTTTAAATGGAACTCTTTTGTACCAATTAGAGAGAACATATATGCATTGACCGGAGAAGCCACCTCTCACCTAAACTTTTGTATCCCAAAAAAAAAAGATACAAAAGATCGTATACATTGAGAAATCGTTTGAAACTTAGAATGAATCTATTTCTGTGGTGTAAATTTTTTTTCCTTTCTTTTTTGTATGGGTCAGTTATAAAATTTTGGGTTGAGATCAAAGGAAGCTGAGGCAAAATATGAACCCTCCAATCACGCGACGCCATGCATACAAAGTGACCTTGAGACCTCCTCTGATCTCAACCCGTTTTATGGTACCGCAGTTGTAGTTGTTATATCGAAAGGAGAGATGAGACGGCAAGAGTTGATTATAACGGTCTATTTTTCGGTTGATACAACATATCTACAACAGTTGTATCACAAAATTTAGTGTAAGCTATTGATCATTGTATTCACATGCAGTTAATATAAGCAAGAAAATTAAATATAAAAAGACAAAGAAAATTTTTCATCCAAGATGAAGCTAATCAATCACACTCACCACCCTCCTCTGCGGGGTCTTCTTGACTCTCCCGATTTCCATATAATAGCATACGGGTCTGGACAAATCTGATAACGAATTTTCGTCGGAGGAACTTCAGGGTAACTGCATACACAATTTTAGGCACAAAGGAAATAGTTAATCTAATTTACACTCAATCAATCATATATCCAGCATATCCCAACGACAGCTTTTCTCAATGACAGCAAAAGCTATCGTTAAGGTCGGAAGACGGTGAACGGCAGACAAACAATAATATAAAAGTACACGGTGGCAAACAGAAACTATTGGAAGCTGCAATTTAATTTTATAGTATATTACTTGTGGAACATCTTTAATTTATTTGATAGTCTATTCTTTTGGTGACGTCTCCACAATTATAAAAAAAATGTCACTAAATAAAATATGGGATGAGATATAGCATCTATTTTATCTTCCTTGGTCATTGTTTAGGTACACTAAAGAAACTGCAATATTTTACACAGTGAGTGCTCTTATCGTCATACCCTCCTACTCACATTCGTGACTGCTGAAGTCAGGTGATTTAATAGTGCAAATTGACCCCAGTCCCTAAACTATTGTATACTAGAAAAGGTGGAATCCTCAACTTTAAGAGCTCCATCATTTGTAAGACTTTGTAGATAATGTAAATCAAAAAACTATATCTAAATGAACAGTCTCCAACAATTACCTTATTCATCGTCCTCAGGACATATCCCAGTGGTTCTAGGTAGGGAGTTTCGAATGAAACGTCAGAGGTTCGAACCTTGCCGAATGCATAAATGTTTGAACCCCCTCCAGGCTAGCTGCATAGTGTGGGCGCACTAGTGACCCGTGGAATGACTTCATAGGCTGACAGGCCAGCCCGTCAGTTGTTCTTTCGGTGTCAATTGTCTCCTTGTGATGTACTTGTGCTATAACAAACTTTTACTAATGGGTCCTGGAAACCTAATTTACATCCCTACAAACCCTGTGAAACCGGGGTGACAAGGATCATTACTGGTTGGGTTCAACCTTATTCATCAAACTCATAAGGCATCCAAATCTAATCCATTAGCATGATTCAAACATCCATAATGTGATCGTTTAACTAGATGCCACTACAATACCTTGATACTTTTCCATTGAGCTATGTCCCTTCCGACCCCTTGTATGTTAGTGCCCTGTTATGTTAGTCTCACACACGCACTCAACCCTTTGTATTTGCATTCAATAATGCAAACATGTCTATATTTTGCTACATTACTTGATTACAACTAATAAATTAACCTTTATAAGCTGTGTACAAGCATGTTCTTGAAATTAAATATGATTGAATTCATTTGTGACCATGAAGTAAAATCACCACTTAGAGGGTCCCAAGCAACTGCCTTTACACAAATTTCATGTACAAAAAGTCATAATGGTTTGAAAATTCACATGTAACAGGTAAATATAACATGAGAAAAAGACAAGAGGGAGGAAGGATCAGAGTGTGCTTTGAAATCTTACCTTAAGGCAGAAATCTCAATTTGTGAGAAGTCCATGTTGGTTGAACTTATGGGCACAGAAATTGTCTTTGTTGTCAATGGTGTTGGGTCCCTTACTGCAAGTACCTTGCAGTTCAAATTTCTTGCAAAGTTATCGTGGGACATTGCGAACCTACATAAACATAGAATTTAATTGTCAATTGCATCATCTTCATCCTAGACAACAACTATAAATAGCTAATCTTCAAATCTTATGGACAGCTAGGAAGCGAGGTTATCACTAATTTCAACAATTGCCTTTGAAGTTGCATGAGACAGCCTAATACTGCCAAATAAGGGTCATGCCAAACAGATTTTTAACAGACTTCATAATTGAGTCACTTTTGTGAAAACCGTCATCGGTCTCAACGCCCAAAATGGCACCTAAGAGGCAACTGGTGCTTGGCCTTGGCATATAAGTTCAGGCCTCAGAGACTCCCAGTAACATGCTCATAAATTAACATAGTCCCCATTATCCCTCCTAAAATAACACTCCTAATCTTCTAAAAAGCCTGAAACAAATGCCTTTTTTTTCCAGACAAGCTGTAGTTGAAGTTATTAGCACAACTGTCTGATTTAGTTGAGCTAATATAGCACCTACAGGGGGTTGATAAGTTTTTTATGAGGTTACAATGGTCATACACACAGACAGACACAGGCAGCTAGAGTCAGCTGTCGTATGAGTCTGTATAAGATTAACGTGTCAAAAAGAATTTAAAACATAATTACATAAAGCTCAAAATCAAGTAAGATAAACTTAAGCTGGAGCAACTGAATTCCCTTCATCTCCTTACCTAGAAAACACAGGCTTTAAGTCCTACAGTTGAGACACAGGCCAAACATTTTAATGTGCATCAGAAAACCCTCAACCCAATTGAATGTTGTTTCCAGAGTTTATTCATTTTTCACCACTTATCAAGCAAAACTCAACCTCTCAATCTCAGACATTTGGAACCTTTTTCCCTGTAAAACAATTGGTCAAAAGAAGCTAAACGTGACAAATGTTCCAAGTCCAGGGCTCTCATATTTCATATATGTTGATGGCAACGAAATGGTTGAGCAGAAGAAATCACCCAACTTGGATAAAAGCTTATGTGCTCAACTTTCAGAAGCGTCAAAGCCAGCATTTGTTCTTTTACAGGACCAGACTTCAACTTGCATAAACACTATATATAAATTAAAATGTATACCACACACATTTTACCTATAAAAACTTCAAAATTTTAGGAAGCTACAGCCTCTTTATAGATTAATACGGTTTGGTGTTCTGCAGCTCTCCTACTGTTTTCAGACAACCTTACTTGTATTTTAATAACAAAAGCCAAGAGAGGACGAAACTTATTTTATTTCTTTCAAACTTTTAAGTTTTTTTTTTTAATATTTTTTTTATCAAAGCAAGTTATGTTATTTATTGTGGCCGTCTACTGGCGTGCTAAAGCGTTACAGAAGCACGTGGAGGTGTTTAGAAAAGGAAGTTGACTACCAACCAAGTCTAAGCTCTCAAATACTTCTCCACCATTCATTCATCAATCCACATAAAGCTGTTCATATTTCATCATCATCAAATCAAACTCCTGAACTTCAATCGACCAATCATTGAACTACAAACTCCAAGAATGATTTTCACCTACTAAAATTGGGAAAGGATCACCTGACCCCCTTAAATGACCACCCGCCACGTGGCACACAGGGGTGGTGAGGCTGGGTGCGAGTGACCCCCATCCAGCTCACCACCCTTGTGTGTCACGTGGCAGGCGGTCCCAAGGGGGGAAGGGGTCAGACGATCTCAATCGCTAAAATTGTAGGGAAAAGAGATGAAAAGGAATAACCAAGAAAAAGCAAAAAAGAAAAAACAAAACTCACTTGTACAAAAAGCTCCGATCATGAAGACCAAGAACAAGAGTTGAAGCTCCAATTTCTCTAACCATGGTGACAATCCTTCCTCCTTCTTGGTCCCCTTCTGTCACCACAATCTCTGTCTTTGTCTGAAAAAATAAACCTATATGGCTTGTATCAAAATTGAGTTACTAAAAAAGATTGCAACTTGAACACGTTTCCACCATAAAACAAAAGTAAAAAATCAAAAATAAAAAATTTCCCTTTTCCTAATGATCAGATTATCCCTTCTTTTCTTGGACAGTTAAATCATGCACAATATCATCTCTCTTGCCTTGGTCTTTGGCAGTTAAATAATGCACATATTATAACATAATAAAATCCCAAGACAAGGAGGGGAGAATCCCATCAGAAGAAAGATTAGAAAAAACAGAAAAGACTGAGAGTTATCTGTTCTTACATTAGGGAAGCTATTGCATATATCCTTGAAGGAAAGGGCTAACTGGAAGCCCTTTAATCTGAGAAGTCTGAGCTTCTTCTTGCTTTTTGATCTTGTAGAAGGAAAAACATGGAGGAGAGTGATCAAATCCCCACAACGAAGAAGATTATGTAGAGTCCAACGAAGGGCTGTTCTTGCTATCTGCACATCTTCCACAATTACTACTATTTTTCTTGCATCCATCTGGAAAGAAATGGAAAATAAAAATCCCTTTTGGTATATTTGCTAAAAGTGGCAAAATTGAATGAAAGAACGGATTTTTATTTGTGGGATTTATGTGAAATGGACTGTTTCTTCTCAGATTGCTCGTGAGTTGCGGTTGCAGAGGGTAGCAGAAAACGTGTAGGTAGGATTGACGCGTCTATATATGGATATATTGGGTGATTGATGAATCGTGAATCATGAATCTGACATAGAATGAGAAAGAATTTCACTTTCACTCTCTACAGAAGATAACAATGTGGAATGTTAGTTTTTTTTTTTTTTAGGAAACAAAGTGGAATGTTGGTTTGATCTTCCTTCCTTTTGGAGTGAAATCCATCACCTTTAAGGGTACAACCGTCTCAGCCCTAAAGAACATGTGTGGAGGATGTGAATCAAGAGTACATCGGCATTCTAGATTGGATGAGATCTTACGTAGTTACCCACACAAGTTGTCCTCCCACAAACCAGACATTCGATCTAGCAGCAGAGGAACACTCACAACCTGAATTCGAACTCTTGACTTCTTGAAACAAATAACCATCTGAATATCAACTGTAATATGTCTTGGTGCCGATTTCCTTTTCTTGTGGGAAAAAAAAGGTGAAATCCCTCACCCCATTTCCTTCTCTCTTTTGGCTTTGGGTGGAGGCATGGGGGTTTCATCTCTCCAGGGATGGGACTTTTTTTTTTTTTTTTTTTTCTCTTTGCCCTGCATCTTTTGCAACAACAAAAATTCGGAAAATTTTTAAATCCGAAATTCTTTACAATTGTTCACATTATATAACGAGATAATAAGTTACCAATAATGATATTAGAAAATATTTAATTTCATACTAGGTAGTAATACGATTTCTAGTATAAAGCAATTGTTATTTACTTTGTACAGTTAAAGGTATGAAAACAATTGTGAGTTTAAAAACTGCTGGAAATATTTAATTATAAAATTATAATTATAATCATGAAACCAAACACAACCGGTTTACAAATTTGAAACAATGTGAGTTAAAAAATTGTTGGAAATATAGATTTGTAATCATTAAACTAAACACAGCAGCAATTTTTTTTTACGAATTTGGCGAATATGAGTTCGACTTTACCTGTGTGCGTCAAGTGAACACATGAGAAATGGATTATACAAAATTGTAAAATTGGTAATCTTTTGTGGGTTTGCTCGAGATTTATCATGTAATAAAAAAACCAACATAAGAAACTCACTATTTCTTGTTGGATTTGTTGGCTGAGGGACACTTTCTTTTTTCTCGAGGAAGTATAGTAGAGTAAGGGACATTATTTTTTTTTTATTAGGGGAAAGATACTTTGTTTAAGTTGAGGGCTTCACGGGTTCGAACCGTAAAAACAGCCTATTGCACAAAGTGTAGGGTAAGACTGCGTATATCAGATCGCAAAGCAATCCGGCCCCTCCTGAACTTTTATGACTTTGAAGTCACAGGTTCGAACCCTGAAAACAGCCATTGCATGAAGTGTAAGGTAAGACTACGTATATCATATCGAGAAACAATCCGGCTCCTCTTCAAACCTGGCGCATTTATGACCTATGAGGTATATACATTATGAAGATGAGAATAGCCGTTATATCACTATTGGATGTGTTGAGAAGGTGAAGAGAGTTATGGTTTTAGCGAAACTGACATTCTCCCCCTCCCCCCTCTCCCCCCGCCCCCCCCCCCCTCTTGTTCTAATAGATTCTCTGAGTTTTCTAAAGTACGGGTTATTTTCAATCAGGTGCTGTGTATGCTTGCTTGTTGGGTTGAGGAAAAAAAAAAAAATTCATACTCCAAAGCACATAACATTTGCTTTGCGATCCCCATTAGGATCCTAAAAGATGTACATATGACAAATATGTATAACTTGTTTTAGTTTATTGTCAATAGAATATCCGAAAATAGTGGCATGTATGTGTACGATGGGACAGATAGAGTAGAAATAACAACAATAATAATAATGAAAAGGGAAAAAAAAAAAAGGGGGGGGGGGGGGCGTCCCAAACAGTGAGAGACCTAGGGCTTCCTAAAAAGGAGATGCCTAAGTTTTTAAGGTGGCTTGTCTATTGTCCTCAACACTATGTAGCATAAGCGTGCTAAAATTAACTCCACAATATAAAACTATAACGTACCAACAATATAATCCAATATCATCAAGTATAAAAAGAACGTACCTGCTATAAAATTTGTTGATATAAGACTGTTTTCGTCACACGAAGGAAATCATATGGCTACAAAAATATTATTAGAAACAAAAAGTTCAATTCAAACTCTACCACTTTGATATAGACAGGTGTCCCATCACTTGTTTCCTTGTTTCCAATGGAAACTTCTACCACAGGTATCTTATTGCTGCTGCTTGCAATTGGACATTCTACACACAACATATTCCAGGACAATGAAAACAATGTCCTGATTTTCCAACAGGTCTACAGATATTACAAAATGAAAAGGTTTGCAGTTTTGGAACATAAAAGGGTGCAGAAGGGTAAGCCATCGTCATAGCATCGAAAATGAAGTTTTAAAATTCATGGCAAAGAATTAAAGATGATATCCTCTTATGATTAGTATGCTTTTGGATTCGTTTAACATTTTTCTTACAAATATCATATAATTTACTTTCAATCTTTGTATTTGCTATTGCAATATACATATATGATATATAGTAGGGGTCAAACAAGGATATCCATTATCACCCTATTATTTATTTTAGCCTCTGTAGGATTCAGCCATAGCCTCAATCATCTTATATCTAATGGCATCCTTAAAGGCTATGCTATAGGTAGGCTACCTCTCTCCATATCACACTTAGCCTATGCATATGATCTGCTTATATAAATGGACCTGTGATTAATCTACAAAAATTCAAGAAGTTTCTGCTAAAGGACCAAGCAGCCTCAAGGCAACTTGTCAATTTCAACAAAAGTCATTTTGTCTCTGCAGCTAGACTATCCCTGACCAGAATTAAAGCTTAGGAACATGCACTGGGTATGTCTTCTACTCAGCTTCCAATTAAATATATTGGCTTACAACTATTTAAAGACATCAACTGGGTCAACTATTGATCCCAACTTCTCTAGTACTTCCACTCAGCTTGACATTTCACACAGCAACAATGATCTCGAACACATTCGTTATGTTCTCCATATGTCTCTGTAAACTGTGATCTTGCTAGAAATAGTGAAAAAGCAAGAAAAATTAGGTCATCCCCAAAATTTAATCTACAACATCAAATGAATCTCAAAGAATCTTTAGATTATATTGTGTAGAGTTACCATTATTAATGAGGAATCAACCACTGGAATTTCAAATTGAAGAACTAAACATGTCTCAAATTCCTTCTGATTCCCTTTAATCAAGGGGACTTCGCTTTCAGACTTCACTCTCTCTTTCGGCTACTACCTCAGGGTTACTGCCTCTTTGGCAGTACGTAGCCCTGACGCGCCACTTTAGAGAGCCTCAAATGTTGTTACTATTATACACAAAAACTAACATGAAGGACCTGGCTTACTTCAACCTGTGACTACATGCTTAAAATGTGCTACTACTATAAATAAAAACAAAAATGAAGGATACGATTTTCTTCAACCAATAGCATCTTAGACCTGAGATCGTCCATCGATTCTGTAAAGGTCTCACTACTTTCCGCCAACAAAGAAATGCATTCAGAATCCATCATGTTTTTTAGAATACAGTTTAGGTGCTTGCATGATTTTAGAAGTATTGCCCATGTCTTATCAACATGTTGACCAAAAGTTCAAAAGGAAATAAATAGAGTCAACTTACAGAAAATGCCTCTGTCCACGGGACCACAAATAGACCGAGATTGTTGTATTGAGAAGAAAAGGACTCATCTGGGATAGAAGCTTTTTTCCTGATTTCTTTTTAAGTCATACCAACCGAGCCAAACCTCAGCATCAACCCAAATATCAACATGTAAATTGTGATCGCGCTCAACTACATCTGCTCCTAGTTTCTCCATTTAGAAATCCTTTGGTATGTGCATCTTCTTGAAATGACCATTTCTCATCAAGATTCTGTCTGTTCACATGATTACTGCGTCCAAGGAGGAGGGTTGGGTTTCAAGTTTAAGTTCTCTAAAGGCATGAAACTGAGCAGTTTTATCATACTGCTCTTTGTATTACTCATCATTGAAATCCAATGACAATTATCCTTCTGGAAATAAAGTTTCTATTAGTGGAGACATATCAACTGAAGCAAAACTCTCTAAGTAAAAGACATCAAAGAAAAAAATTAGAACTGCAACAAAATAATTTTCGTAGTACCATGATACTGAATTCAGACATACAGATATTGACAATATCATATTACTATTGCTTAATAGAAAAGAAATTATGGTCAAAAATTTAATTGAATAATGATGACTTTTCTTTTGTTGTGAGGTTATTGATTTTTGTAAGCAATATGTCACCAAATGTAACTGTTTGATAGACACATAAGAAAGAAACTCACTGTTCTGCTCCCAACATGTTTAGGCAAGCCAACACCGCGACAAATGCTTTAAGAAGGGCTGAATCCTCCACTTCCGCCTTGAAGAAATACAAGAGGGAAAATCATTTAATTAATGGGACACTGGTGGAGATCATGGAACACTGGTGGAGATTCTGGATGATGCACATGGACCACTATATTCCAATACATCACGGAGTTTGCTAAATGAAAGTGGCACATTTGTATACCTGTAAGAAACGATAACAATGGAGATTTTAGTTCTTAAATGATCTACTAATTCTTCTTCAAGCCAAATTCATACCTTACCTAATATCAAAGACTTACCACATTGCTCAAGAAATAGGCCGAACAACTTGGTAAAAAAAAATAAAAAATCAAAGAATGGGAAATTGTGGACAATGATGTGCCTTCTGCTATAAAATAGCCAAAATCACGCATTCTTCAATTGCACAGGCACAGGAAACTTAAACTAGAACACCTAGCTAGACAAAGGCTTCACATGTCCAAATAAAAGAGGAGGCTATGTTAAGGATATAGAATCCTCCACTGCATTGCACGTCAAGCTATAAAAGAGGAGGCTATGTTAAGGATATAGAATCCTCCACTGCCTTGCACGTCAAGCTGCAGAAGTTGAGGCTATCAATATCAGTTGTTGTTCCTTACGTTTGTTTCTCTGACTCAACTATTATAAGTTAAACTCAATACTTACCAACCAGGATCTCCTCAAAATCATCTGCAGAGGGGAAAAATCTAGTCACTTATTACGAGTCACAAAAACTAGAGAGAAAACATTATATATGACATGTTGGCTGCAAGTTTGGCATTAATCAACTTTCTCTTCCAATTTATAATCTGTAGGTCACATGCACCATCCGACTGCTCACGACTTGCAACTTCTGTCACTTCATATAAGCCTTACTTTGTGCTCCATTTTCAGTTGGCATAAACGCCAGAGCATGCAATAATAAACTAGTCAAGGATATGATACCAAAAGAATTTCATATGAGCAACAGGAAGTCACAACCCCGTTTTGCTCTCTTGTCAAATGGATTCCATTTCGGTGGAACGGAGCGATGAAGATCTTCTATTCATGGACTTGGACGAAGACCCTTCTTGTATCATTTGTTTCTCTTTTGGCTATCTCATTTTAATCGAGCTGGGCAGGAAAACTCAAAGAGTATCAATTGAAAGGCATCAAATGTGATTGATAGACTACCAATTAAAGAGATAAAGCTGATCAACGTCAAGCTTGCTGTCTCTGTTTTATTCGTTTTGTAAATTAAAATTTCCTAGTTAGAAAAATTAAATTAAATTTTCATAGTAATTTCAAAAGTAAAGACAGCAAGCCACAATTGCTTCAAAGCACCAAAAAGAAAAGACAAGTCCTTCCTAGCTTTGTACAAAAATTTTAAAATATGTACACATATTGATAGCTAACTAGAAATCATACAGGACATCAAATGATATTAGATACACGAACAAGCCACTTTTTATCACCAATATTTCCATACAAACATGACAATCAACTGTGTAGAGCGGGACTGAATGTGAACACAGGTTCAGTCCACAACCGTACTTACCTGGAGGAATGACTACACAATTCTCAAACCTTGTTTCCAGTAGATGGGTTATGCTGCGAAGATAATTGAAACAGTAATCAGTATGCATACAGGCAGGGAATGGTCAGAATTAGGAGAAGAAAACCAAAGAAAAATCTTGAAAGAAGAAAGTCCAAAACACTGTCTTTTTATTAAGGTATGCTGCTCCATGTAAAAAACTTTGTCATTCTTGAGAAGTTCTGATGTATTTTCATAAGATGTTTAAAACGAAAAAGTTTAAGGAGATAAACAAATGACAGAAGTTAAAACAAGAATGAAGGATCAAACTACAAATCAAATACGACGCCAAATGATGCTAGTTACGTGAGCAAGTCAAATTTATCACCTAAATTTCAATACACACCTAATAATCAAGAGCTTGAACATTATTTTATTCGACAACCGTAGTTACCTGTTGGAATGAATATACAACACCTGTGGGTTACTCCCTCTTTGGCAGTACATGGCCCAGACGTGCCACTTTAGAGAGGCCTCAAATGTGGTTACTACTATGAACAAAAACTAACATGACGGATATGGCTTACTTCAACCTGTGACTACATGCTTAAAATGTGCTACAACTATAGATAAAAAAAAGGATATGGTCTGCTTTAACTTGTAGCGACATAGACCTGAGATCGTCCATCGATTCTGTAAAGGTCTCACTGCTTTCCGCCAACAAAGAAATGCATTCAGAGTCTATCATGTAATTTAGAATACAGTTTAGATGCTTGCCTGATTTCAAAAGTATTACCCATGTCTCATCAACATGTTGATCCAAAAGTTCAAAAGGCAATAAATAGAGTCACATTTGATGCTCTTCAATTTACACTCTTCAATTAATCATGCCCACCTTTTTCAAAATGATATAGCAATACAGGAGAGAAATAAATGCCAAATTTTGAAACAAGTTGCAAGCCGCATGACACATAGTGCCTAAGATTTGATAAATTGAAAGTAAATTACCAAAGGTTTGTTAAACCTCTAATAGACTGAAGAGAGTAAAGAAGAAGTAAAAGTCTATCAAATTTGGTATCATAGAATATTAAAGAACCGAAGGCTAGCAAATCAAAACTAAAAAGACCAAACTACTAATTATTTAAGATGTCAAATCATACGAGTTATGTAAACAGGCCAAATTTTGTCACTGTAACTTCAATAGAAACATGATAATCAACTTTCTACAAAGTGGAATGGACATGAACATTATTTCAATCAGCATCCGTAGTTACCTGCTGGAATGAATATAGAATAACACAATTATCAAGCCTTGTTTTCAGTACGTGAGATATGCTGCAAAGAGTATTTCGAAAAGCAATCGGTATACAAGCAGGGAATGGTTAAATTTAGAAAAAGACGACCCTGGAAAGATTTTGAAAAAGAAGAAAGTCCAAAATACTATCGCTAAAAGTTCGGTGAAAATTATGGAAAACAATTCTAAGGAGGGAATAAACTTTTAAAAGTTCAAAAGTGTCTTTTCTTTTTTTTCTTTTTAATAAGTTCCGCTGCTTTATGTAGAAAATTATAAGTTATTCTTGAGAAGTTCTGTTTCATAAGATGTTCTGACCATTAAAACTGAAAGAAAGCAGCAAAAGGGGGAAAAAAAGAAAAGCACCTGCTAGGAAAGCATTTATCCCAATTCAATTGAACTCATCTTTTGATTCTATCAAACTCGATTCAGCAGATATATTTCAGTAACTCAACAATCTGAAGCTTAATTCAGCAGTAACCAACCAAGATCTCATCAATATCATCTGCAAAGAGAGTGAACCATGTAGTCAATCATTGCGAGCCATAAAAATCACATGGAAAACATCATACTTAACATGTTGATAGCAAGCTTGACATTTATAACCCAGCAACAACGATCTCGAACACATTTGTTATGTTCTCCATAAGTCACTGTAAATTGTGGTCCTGCTAGAAATAGTGAAAAAGCAAGAAAAATGAGGACACCCCCAAAATTTAATCTACAACATCAAATGAATCTAAAAAAATCTTCAGATTATATTGTGTAGAGTTACCATTATTAATGAAGAATCGACCTTGGAATTTCAAATTGAAGAGTGTCAAAACCGTTTTCCTTTATACCAAACATGTTTAAAATTCCTTCTGATCCCTTTTAATCAAGGGGACTCCATTTTCGAACTTCACTCTCTCTTTCGGCTACTACCTCAGGGTTACTACCAATTTTGGTAGTATGTAGCCCTGACCTGACTTGCCACTTTAGAGGTCTCAAGTGTGGTTACTACTATAAAACAAAAACTAACATGAAGGACATGGGTTACTTCAACCTGTGCTTGTACACTTAAAATGTGCTACTTCTATAGATAAAAATAAAAATGAAGAATATGGTTTGCTTTAACCTGTACCGCCATAGACCTGAAATCGTCCATTGATTCTATAAAGGTCTCAGTGCTTTCCGCCAACAAAGAAATGCATTTAGAATTCATCGTGTAATTTAGAATACAATTTAGATATATACATGATTTCATAAGTATTACCCATGTCTTATCAACATGTTGATCCAAAAGTTCAAAAGGCAATAAATAGTGTCAACTTACTTATCTCACTTGAGGCTTTTAACCAAAAATAGACACACTGTTGTATTGACATAGCTCCTACAAAGATTATCACTTATGATCCACAAGAACTTAGAAGGCACAGATTATCCAATGTAAAGAATCTAAAAATAAAAAGAATTGCATGTAGGCGGGGTTCTGGAGAGAAAGTATCGAAACGTTAAAAATCAAAAGCAGGGAAATTACAGAAAACTGTACAGTTTTGCTTCTTCATTCTTTTCCTCTGTCCACGGAATGGTCTCATTCTCTCGATCAAATAATTACTATCCAAGATTTGGCCAAATGCATAGAAATATCTGAAAATGGAAAAAGGAAGAAGCAGATATCAACTCTAAGAAACAATCGTCAACTCCAAAAACTGACATCAAATTGCTCAACTCCCCAATATCGTCTCAAGATATGATAATCTGGTCCCAAGATTTGATAACCACGTGCTTGATTTCGCAACTCTGGAATCAACACAACTAGTTGCATCATGAGACCGATCGTCCACCAAATCTCCAATTTAAAATCGACTACTTGCGGGAAAACATTGGAAAGAAACTTACAGCGGGTCTTTGATCTGCAATTTCTCGAGCAAGATATTAAACGCAGGACCTTATTGAAGTAAGCTTGAAATGAAGTTTTATTCGTGCAATCGCGCCAGGCAAGGGATAAGATTTCTAAGGTTTGGACAGGAAGAACCACAAAATTCAATACCCATGAACCTGACTCCTCTCTATTTATAGGCCATGCAGGTAATTGATATAAAAACTAACCGGTAGCGCCTTGGCGGTGAAGAAAAAACGAACTCTCTTATACCAATTAAAGTAAACAACGGATTCAATAACACAACGCGTATAAAGCACAACAAAATTTATTGATGTTCGGAAAATAACTCAAAACAGAACTAGTACTCGCCGCCTTTGTCAATAACCCTACTCGGCATTGACTCACCAATAACCCTACCCGGATTGGTATTTGGCACTCTTGGCCACGCTTGGCGATCTTGGCACTCTTGAGGCACCATCTACGTTAACCCCACTTTATTTATAGACTAACTAGTCTAAACAAAATCAAACCCTAATAGGACTAGATAAACATTATTAAAACAAATCCTAACTATAATAGATAAAAGTAACTAAGTATGAGGAAATTATCCAACAATCTCTCCCTTAATTTCCGAATGTAAATGTCATGAAACGTGGCCATCGCCATTAGATCTCGCATCATCTACAGACTCAGGTGCAACACCAATAGTCACAGCCGTATCTATTGTTCCAGGACTTCTTTTGCCTTCCTGACTCCTCCTCACCAGGCTAACAGAGTAAACAGTCGTTTTTCTTTTCATTTGATCTTCTGTCAAATCCATTGATTTCTCCAGAGCAGAAGATGAACCGCTTTTGCTTCTTATTTACAAGATGTTATCTAAAGGCCTCTTTTCAAATTGCAAAGGGCCAAATCACTTTCGGCCTTGCAATATTTTTTGACTTTTGCCGATTCCTTTCGGCCTTTTGGAAAAGTTTATCAGCCGATTTATTTCGGCTTTGGCAGCGGGCCTTTTTTTTCGATTAATTACTCGTTGAATAGAATTCGGCCCTTGTTGATTCGAAGAACACGGTAGCCTCCTCACGGGATCAACCCTAACACGGCAACCCTACCACGTTGGCTCCTCCCTCTTCAAACAACATCGGCTCTGAAACCAATTGAAGTTATAAGATCTGCTCTGATACTAATTGAAGAAAAAACGTCCTCTGATACCAATTGAAGTAAACAATGGATTCAAAACACAACACTCGTATAAAGCACAACTCACTTTATTAATATTCGGAAAATAAATCAAAACCGAACAACTATTCTAGGCGCTCTTGTCAATGACCCTACCCGGCATTGACTCACCAATCACCCTACCCCGGATTGGTATTTGCACTCTTGGCACTTTTGAAGCGCCATCTACTATGGCTAACCCACTTTATTTATAGACTAACTAGTCTAAACAAAACCGAACCCTAGTAGGACTAGATAAACATCATTAAAACAAATCCTAACTAGATTAGATAAAAGCAACTAAGGAATATCAAGACAATGACTCTATCTTTAATTTCTACTATTTTGAACTAATTACATAAAATTTTTAATTTATAGATATATACATACTCATAATATTCTATATGATTAAAATTAGCTAAAAAGTTATTCTCATAAATAATTTAATTATAAAATAATAAATAATCATCAATAATAATGTATTGGAGTGATGTGAATTGAAATAATACGGGTAATTTCCCTATAAGAGGTTCATAGATGATTAGTATATGACATATTTATGTTGATAAAACTATTATCAGTTTCAGGGCCATAACTTACAGATGGATCAAAATTGGGGATCGGATCTCCTCACCGCACGGTGAGTTACCGCGCGGCTGAGGACGCGACACGTGGCAGCAGTAGGGGGTGGTGAGGCTGGATGCGGGTTACCCTCATCCAGCCTCACCACCCCCCCTTGCTGCCACGTGTCATGCGGTCACGCACGCGGTGAGGGGGATGCGGTGAGGGGATCCTATCCCTCAAAATTGACAATTAAGACTTCCAAGTATAGATTCTACTCCTGCCCCTGAGGTGACATGCGGCTTTTGTTGTTGGAAAAAATCATATCTCAGTAAATAAATATCATTCAATTAAAAAATTTACCAGATATCTTGCTCTTATTCATGCTGGACAGATGTCCATACTTGCATTATGTTAAAAATCCAATTACTTCTCTTTTTCATGCTTTTTAATGACTTATTTTCCCCCCTTTTCTTTATACAATGTCACTTATACGTGAAACGTCAAATTAATAGGAAAAAGGAAAGAAGGCCCTACTATGATAGTCTCAATGAAGATAAGTAGACTTAATGACGGGGCAAAGTATTTTACACATTATTCAATATAATTTAGTCATAAATGGTGAGTGTATTATTTGGACAAATTATTGTGTTGAATATTTTCACGATTTGATCTTAATTAATATTTCACTAACTATTTTTATCAACCAAATATAACAATATTTTTTTAGACGTAAGAGGTAAATAAATGGTATGTAGTAAAGAATACTTGTAAACCCATGTTAAACAGAATTCACATAATCGTGCCGAACATTATTTTTGAATAAATTTCAACAGTTATTAGTAGATATACGTACAGAAAGAGCAAGTGACCACTGTAGCTGCAGGAGAAGAAAGACGGAAGTAACCTATTATTAATTTGATAATATTATTAGTATAGACTTTTGAGACCACGTTTTCTGCAAAAAGTGATGTCCATCAATAATTAAAAGAAGAAAAAAGACAAAAGAAGGCTGCAAAGCAGCTCCAGCAGAAGAGAGAGAAGAGCAGGGACAAATCAGGCTTGGGTCCCATCAGCGTCAGGAAGCAGTCCCACCATGCTGACGCAGACGGTCAATTTGGTCTACGTTTTTTATATGCTTAATTAACAATTTTTTTAATTCTCAATTACATAAACAAGATATGTATGTTCATCATCATATTTTGCTTGAACGAAATATTAGAAAATAGTTGCTAAAACGTAACATTCTATTATTGGATTAATTGATTATTCAACACTTAGACATTCCTTGGTCAACTTATACTACTACTTAATTTATTTATTTATTCAACATAGAAATAATTACAATGAATATTTAAAATATCTAAACCCTTTGTATATGTACATCCATATATATGCATACACATATTCTTGTATGTTTTAATAACAAATTTCAGCTTTCTATAAATAGTTCATTTTTGGGCTACTAATTGAATATTACTATAACAAATAAATATCTAGAACAGACAAAATTAAAACAAAGTAAAAGAGTGAAAACGCAATATCCTACAACAGTTAAGAGGACGTGTTTGCAACTGCCTATTCAATTCGCGTTTACAGTTATTAAATAAGCTGATACAACTGTTTGCATTAGAGTAATGCCAAGAAAGCAGGCGCGTTTGCAGTTATATAACGGTCGGTGTTGTCTATATATACATCGAATCTGAAAGTATTAGTGTGTTTAGTTAGAAACCCATAAATTTAAGTAAGAGAAGGAGAAGGTAGCAACGGATCTTAGCCATGTCGAGGCCATAACGGAAGAATATATTGACTGGCTGTTGTGGCCGCGAGTATGTCGCTAGACGATGTGATGTGAAATGGAAGCCTCCTGATATCGGATATGTCAAGATAAATGTAGACATTTGCATACATAATGGTGTTTTTGCATGAGGTGGAATCATTAGAGACTGTACCGGCCTCATTTTATTGCCTTCTCGCAACCAGTACATTGTGCACCATACGTGGAATATCTTGAATTGGTTGCAACGTATGAAGGACTTATCTGTGCCGATAACAGGAGTTTTGCAAATCTGACCATCGAGAACGACTGCTTGGCTGCAATTCAACGCATTTTGGTCTAAGAAGAAGATTTATCACCTTTTGGAATATTAGCGGTAAAGATTAGAGCTTTAGCCTCTTGTTTTACTCATGTTAATTTTATGCATATTTACCAGGAAGGTAATGTACATACGCATCTTTTGGTTTATCATGGTCTAAAATTATCATCAAAAGTCGATTGGACTGAGAACTTCTCTTAAAATGTACTTGACGCTTTAATACGAATAAAAAATGTCTATTTTATAGAAATAAAAAAAAAGTGTCTTTTTTGTCAATTGATATTGATAACACCTACTTCCGCATTGAATTTCTGCATCTTCAAATGGTTAAATTTACTTCGCCACTTACTTTTCATCCTATAATCTAGTCAAAATACATGAGATTAATTGGTAAATCTAACTATCAAAAAGTCAAAGTATCTCATTGGTAAATCTAACTATCAAAAAGTCAAAGAGATATGTACTTGTTAATCAACTTCATGTTTTTATTATCATTTTGAAATGGTTTTAGAATGTCTCATCTCGTCAACTAATAAGACTGTATCAGTAGAACCTTAGGCATATTGATCTTTTAATAACGCGATTCATATTCCAAATTAGAAAATTTTTATACCTATTTGGTATAGCATTTGGTGCATGGTTGGAGATGATTTTTTACACCAAATAGGTGTTTTGGTGCATGGTTTGAGATGGCCTTAGCCAGCCATAGGGTGATTACTAATGTATTCAATCGCGAGGGGGCAAGAATTAATTTTATCAGCTTTCTTGTCTGGGATCTCCAGCTTAAACTCATCCTCAAGAGCCATTACAATCTCCACATTGTACAAGCTATCTAAGCCCAAATCATTCTGAAAATGCACATCAGGAGTCACCTTGGAAGGATCGACTTTATGGAAGCTATTGACTACGTCGAGAACTCTAGAAATGACTTCTTCTTTGTCTAAGTGATCGTCGCCGTGAGATGACATTAATCAAAGGCCACCGAACTTCAATTCGTTGACTGAAAGGGCAGTCTGAGATGGCGGGATACTGAGGTGGCGAAGTCCTCGTTAATTGTTTTCTAATTTTGAGATTCTCCATGGCTTCTTTATCATCATATATGGTTGACAATCTTCATCAACAATTATACTTACGGATCAACCCACTTTCTCTCAATCAATCCTTTGAATTAACATCTTAATTTTCTTCGTTCTTTGCTCCATATTTCTTATTTATGTTGCTAAATTCCTCCAAATTTGCATTTTTTGGAGAAAAAAAAGCTCCAAATACAAAACCTTCCCCACTATCAAAAATCGAAAATCGCACCTCAGGACAATCAAAAGAATCCAAATGAGTAGTTTGCTTGTGTTATTTGGGCAATTTTTTTCTTAGCTTCTTGAGCAGGAGCTTCACCTTGCTGCCCTTTCTGGATAAATCGAAATCGAGGCGTTGTTAAAATGGTGGCTACTGGTTTTGAAAGTGCTGGATTGAGGCTGATCGGAATCAAAGTTGGATGCCGGAGACATTGCCGTAGGAAACACGAGAAGAGTATAAGAGAACGAACACGATAAGTAGAGCAACACAGAAGTAGAGAAGAAGAGTAGGAGAGAAGGAGGTGATGTATGCGTTGAATTTGTTTGCTGCAGCGCTTTTTTCATCTTTGTATGGAAGAGGTATGTTAGTCCATTTTATGTAAAATTATGGAGGAAATAAAGATATGACCGTTATATGGGGAGTGAATGCCACGTGTCATATTTTAATACGTTTTCCCACTCTAACCAAAACATAAAGGTATCTAAAGATGTATTTTAAAATATTAGGGGACAAAGAGGGATTATGCTATACATGAAGTATGTTAAAGTAATTAATCCTATATTATAAGATACAATTTGTACTTTGATAAATCTCGCGGACAAGTTAACCGAAGAAGAAATAGGAGAGGCATCAATTTCATATAAAAGGCGCGTCAGAACAAACAGAGGAGAGGAAGGATGGACTACTTTTGAGACCACTTTTCCCCCAACTTTTCTATGCAAAAAGTGATGTCCATAAATAATTAAAAGAAGAAAAAGACAAAAGAAGGCTGCAAAGCAGCTCCAACAGAAGAGAGAGAAGAGCAGGGACATGTCTGCAGGCTTGGGTCCCATCAGCGTCAAGAAGCAATCCCACCATGCTGACGCAGACGCTCAATTTGGTCTACGTTTTTATCATGCTTGAACCTCAAACAGTAACGTTTCAACCACTAAGGGTTACTGTCACACCCAATTCTAAAGGTAGTGTAGGGATGTAAATCAGGTACCTAGTCCCAAAGATAGTGTAGGGATATAAATCAGGTAGCTAACAGCCCGCTAGCAGGAGCTTGATTATATACATAGTAGATAGTAGTCTGCATAAGAAAACTCCAGCACTGCAGGTAAGCCTACAAGCCAAGTAAGCTCCCACACTATGCATTTGCTGGAAACAGATTCTATTGACTTTGACAAAAATTGAACCTCTGATCTGAACTTCTATTCGAAACTAGTTGAGCTATGTTCTGGGGGATACGTTTTTATTATGGAATTATACATGTAGTTAATTTATAGCTACATTCTTGTTTTCTTTTGAAACTTAATTTTTTTTATATTTTAATATGTTAGTTTTTTCTATTTAATTTATTTTATTTACTAATTTAATTTTAATTTTTAATTGTTGTTAGTATTCCTAATCCGGTCAATATTTTGACCACCTATTGATATGTTATACAATTAAATTCAAAAAATCGAGACGTAAAGATTTTAATTATGACATGTCAACAACAAAGTTATAGTAAAATAAACTAAAGATAAATTCGATTTGTATGAGTAGAATTATACAATTAAAGAATCAAATGCTATTGAATTTGTTTTGAAATAATATATTTTTTATTTGTCAAATATCTACCTAGCAGAATACAATGTTCAGAAACTTTTGCCATCAATTAATTTCACTAGGAAATTATTATTTCCTAGTGAATCTTAAAATCGAACTAGGAAACACATTCAACATCAGTTATTCAAATACCCTAAATCAATTCATAACATATACTATAATATGCGAAAATAAACCACAAGCGTTCCAAACAGGGTAATCTGTTAGTCAAACATAAAAATAAACATCACATCTATGTAAATTTAATGTTGATCAGTAATTAAATAATAATAGTTACTCATTAATCAATAACAAACATAATAAAGAAAAAACTTTTTATTATCGAGTAACGCAACTTTACATATGATGTGTTACTAAATCCATTCAGTAGTACATTAGTATATCATATGTTCATTATTGTGTTTATATATAACGCTGGGTCTATAACAATCAACTATGCCAATGTCACCGTCTCATATGTCTCATATATACTCCATTAATTAACACACTTTTACTAATTCAAAACATTATTATTTTTTATAGTTACGTTAATTTGATATGTAAAAGAATTATTATTTTAACTGTAAAACTATAATGTGAAAGTGATGACATAGAATATGTATATCAATATATAATTGTAAGTTTTAAAATGAACAATTTCCATTTTAAAATCAAGGTGCTCGCAACCAACCGCCTCTTCTCTTTTCCCAGCCGCTTTTAAACCAAGCGGATTTCTCCCCCTATATATACACATTAACTCTTCTACAAATTCTCATATTTCTCATATTTTACTCTAGAGCAAGCTCTCCTAGTTTTCTTTGATTCTCTATTCTTTCCTTTTCTCAGTGAAATATTTCTTTTATATATATGTATATACTTTTAGAATGTCCGCGGGAGTTCTCAGGCCGACGATGTGGTGGCGGAATCGTCCGTTGGAAGTTTTGTTAGATTCATCACGAAGTTCGGAATTCGGTATGAAGCAGGCCACCATTCTACTTCAAGATGGTTTGTCATTCTGAAACGGTTTTTTTCAGGTTATTATGGCTTGGAATTTGAGTTCGAGGAAGTTGATTTACATGAATATTTTGGACTGATTTGTTTTCTTGGTTGATTCTTGTGCGATCGTGGTGTAGTTTCCGTCGATTATGAGGTCATTTCTTGGTTGATTTTGTGTTTTCTTGGTTGATTTTATGTTTTCTTGGTTGATTCTTCGCTTCTTGTTCTTGGAAATTCTAACTTCTGTGTTGCTCTACTTATCAGGCGCAGTTGAATGTTGATCAAAAAGATTTGGGGAAAAGCTGATAATTGAACACATTCAGGGGCAGTTGGATTTTCTTGTATGTGCATTTGTTTTGACATAGTTGTGCAGAAGGCCCATTCTGAAGCGCAGATATCAAACACTAGATTCTTGCACTTATGCTTTGGAATATTTAGAAGTTATTGCAATCATTGCTATTTGTAACACTAAGCCCACACTCTTATCTATATTAGGAGGATCCAGAAAAGCTTTTGGTCACACACCTACAAGCCTTTCCAACCAAGAACAAGGAGAGAATATCAACAGGTATGTCTCCACCTACATGTGTATAATTTCAATAATTAGATGCTCGAACTTCTATATTTCTTTTAACGATGGGATCTTTGTGTTGGGAGCTTCTACTTCATTCTTTTGTAGTTCATAAAAGGAAGCCTGGTTGATCTTATATATATTGATTGCTTTTCTTGTTCCTCCTCTAAGATAACCGCAGAGATTTGAGTCACTCTTGAGATATGGATGATTCAGCAACTTCATGGATCTCTGAGTTGGTAAGCACTTATTTATGGATCATGATCCTCCAAATACGTTGAAAATACTGATGGATTTTGAACCTTTAGTCCAACTGAATAGTTAGAAGTAAATAAACTAGAAAATTTTCATTGGTCAACTTCTTTCGCTTGATAGCTCTTTCAGTATGTAGAATGGGATTTCTTTTCTTTTAGCCATTTCCAGCTGTTGAATTTTATATACTCTCATGTAGGATACACATATCTAGGTTTATCAGCCGAACCCATTTCACCGCCGATTTATTGGTGTTTAATCCAATTCCACCTTCTTCTTTCTCCTTTCACAGAACAAGCCGCAACTTGTTTGGATTTTCCAGCCCTTCCATTCGAAAAGAATTGCCTTTCCTTATTGTTGCATAAGCATTGAAGCAGAATCAGTGGCGTCGATGATGAAAACCTAGAGTTGGGGTCGTTTCTGTAAAATTACTCTATATTCTAAAGATATGGTGATATTTTTGTCGGCTAATTAGGTGCGGAAAAAATCCTTCCGTAAAATGGACCGGCATAATAGCCACCCAGTTATTTATAAATATTATGTAATGGATATCCATTTAAAGAAAATCAATTCGATTAATAGTTGAAATGAACATAAGGTCAGATTTATGATCAATATATTTAAGATAGGATTGAAGATAAGGTCATATGATGCTTTAAACATTGAACAATTATATGGTTGGATGGATACACATAGTATCCTTCAGCTTGAGCGGTTTGTTTTTCTATCCTTCTATACACAAAAAGGCTATTCGGTTCATTGGATACACAGATTTTATAATAAGTATTATATATACTTTCGTGATGGGTTTCATGCGATTTCTTGGGTTTCATGGATTAATAAGTATTATATATACTTTCCTGACGGGGTCCTCTTCTTTTAGCCAACTGACTATACATATACTTCCTAGTCTGATTGTGAAGTATCTCTGCTCACATATACAAACTTATCCTTGTTTAGTACAAGTGAGTTTGTTTACTGCTTTGGGCCAAGGGAAAGTTCCAATACGAAGTTTCAGTTTGATTTCCTTCTCTATTTGATAAAGAGCTCATTCTTTACTTATGAAGAGGTGTATTAAATTTGAGTAGATGCATTTGTCATTATGTATCCATTTTTTAAACCTTCTCCAACATCAAAAACCAAGTTTCTTGAACATTTATTATCTCCATGCAGATTTTCAGAATTTCTTCTTATTGACACATCCATCTCGTTCTATAGCCTTGATAAGATTTATAAGAAGCCATTTCCAGCTGTTGTAGTTGCTATATGAAGCGAAGTTACCAGTTAATATGCAAACTACCTTTTTGGTTATATCGAATAAAGTAAGATCATGTAGTACTTATATATACTTTTGCTACATGGCACGTTTCCTTGTTATTGAAGAATTCCTTTGATTCGATTTTCTTGTTCCTTTGCCCTACAGGATCTCAAAGTTTTATCTGTTCCTCCAGTTCAGAGTTCATCAGCTGTACCAGATGATATTGCTATTATACAGGTATAAATGCTCAACCTGTTGGCTTTTGTAGGTAGAGAATTTTTTTTGTTAATTTATCTGCATAATATCATTTTATGTGCAGTCAAACTACCCTCATCAATCATTCACTACTACCGCACAAGGATATGGGGGAATCAATCTTGTTTAGCAACCAAGACAACATCTCAGTTTTGATTGCACATTTAACTGGAAAATCCATCAACTTTACAATCTAGTCACGTACCTCTTAACATATTGTCCGGTTTCAGTTTCATGTAATGCTTCTATTCAGGATGTAAACGAGGTACAATTGTCTTATAAATCTACTCTTTTTTCAAGAAAGAAGTGATTTGTTCTGCTAATGCAAATCGTCGTGGCTCAAATTACACATTCTATTATCCTTGCTCTGATAATTTGTAGTTTTCAAGTAATGGTTTATGCTTCAACCATTTTGATGACGGATGTTGTAAAAAATGCTTAGAAGTAACAAGTTTCATGTACACGAATTGGATTCTGCAACTGTCCAGTTTGTCCATGAACTAGTCGCATTGGTACACAAACATGTCAACCCAAGCCAAACTGTAGATTCCCTTCAGGATACTATTTAGATTGCTGACGGTGATGAACTGAGCAAGAGGATGAGAAGTTAACGTACTCAATTTAGAAGATGATCCAGTTGCTAGAATTTTGTGGTCCCTTCGACCCGATGCTGTGCATTCCCTTTTTCTTACTATGGCTGTGAGTCTCTTACATTTGGAGAAGCAGCTAGTTTTTAAATTACACTGGACATGTAGTTATAATGAAATAAGCTGTGTGTAACTTAAAAAAAAGGAAATAAGTTGCGTATCTACTTGTAGTTGGTTGTGCTATGTTACTCGTACTTATGTGAAGTCTCATTTTAAGATTGATGAACATAGTTTAATTCTTTGACATTTTGAATAGTAATAGGGGCTTTATCCTTTCTTACTTTTTATATCTTCTTCTCTTCTTTTATATGCTTTCTAGGTCTGAACATAAAACAAATTCTTATAAATGAACATTGATCTGTTCATCAATGATACAGGACTTTATCCATTCGCATTTTAAGATTGATGAACATAGTGTTTTTTTTTGGCATTTTGAATAGCATTTGAGACTTTATCCTTTCTTACTTTTTATATGTTCTCTTCTTCTATATGCTTGCTAAGTCTCAATGTTGTTAACTCGTTTAGCATGTTTGATAAACTTGGTAGGCCTTGTTTATTCCAACTTGTACTATGTTTTTATCTTCTCGTATAGCCTAGAGAGCACATGCTGTGTTATTTGTTAAGAACTTGACTATTTATTTTCCACCTCAACTGTAACCCTCTTGCCTTGCAGCTTTTGGAGGTCTTTGTTGTGTATTTTGTGGCGGGACGCAATTGAATTTTTAGATGTCATTTTTGGTAAATGATGTGACTTGATTTTTAAGTCTAAGCCATTCTCGTATACACGGTTTCATTTTAGATATGCTCTGTTCTCTCTCATTTTTTCTTTTCTGTTGTAGGGGAGGTTGTAGGGGGAGAGAGGGGTTCCAGTTTTGGCAACTTGGCTGACTATGGAGCTATCATGGAATTGGAAATTCCTTTATCTGAATGGTTTTGCTTTGCAGATATTCAAGAATGTTCCATCGGTATTTGGGAGTTACGTATGATATATCCAATCCTAGTTGAGGTAAGAGGCTACTGCCCAAAACTGAATCCACATGTAACTGAATCATTCAATTGGTGAGTCACGCCGTCACCATTCATCTTCGTTGTCTTTTTAGATTTTCTTTTTCTTAGGTCTATTTCAGCCTCAGTATTTTCATTTCCGCATTTATAATCCAATCTAGTGCCTTATCCTTCTCCTTTGTGGTTTTCTTTTATCGTCTTTTTTTGTGGGGAGAGGAAGGGGGAGATAGGATTGTTTGGTGGTGTAAATTATATCAATTTAATGATATAAAAATTAAGTACAAGTTGTGCAAAGAGATTCTTAATGACATACAATAAGAATAGCAATATTTAGAACGTCTGGAGTTGTACGGTTAAACCATTGGGATTTACAGAAAAAAGAAAGGGCAGGGATGAGTTGTCGCACTTCTATCATACGTGCTTAGCTGATTATCTATTGAAAATTCTACAGTTTTTTCCTTGGAAAGCATGAGGTGCCATGCTGCTGGGCCAGCAACCAAGTTATTATACTGTCGAAACAAAAGCTTTTTGTCTAATTCATTTTTTGTGTCAGCAACACATTCCTTTTGTAGGAGATAATCCATTCTGTTCTATTTCTTTGTCTTCTATCAGCTATACGGTTCCTTTAGAGTTTCAGTCTTATGTAACTTTTTTCGTTTGGACATTGCTTTTCTTGTTCCTATTGAAGTGTTCATACTTTGTGGTGTACGAGACCACAGCGTCTACGTCAATGCTAAAGTATCTGCTGACTTTTGCTAGGAAGAATGTATCATTTGGTTCCAAATGATTCCAGTGAGCACAAGAATGTATCATTTGATTAGGGACTTTATCCATTCTCATTTTAAGATTGATGAACATAGTGTAATTCTTTGACATTTTGAATAGTATTTGTGACTTTATCATTTCTTACTTTTTATATGTTCTTCTCTTCTTCTATCGGCTTGCTACGTCTCAATGTTAAACAAATCAACGTTGTTAACTCGTTTGGCATATTAGATAGACTTGGTTGGCCTTGTTTATTCCAACTTGTACTATGTTTTTATCTCCTTATATAACCTAGAGAGCGCTTGTTGTGTTATTTGTTAAGAACTTGACCATCTACTTGTGTGTTATTTGTTAAGAACTTGACCATTTACTTGCCACCGTTTCTTTAAATGTGATCAATATTCTCAGTCATGTTTTATTTGAACTTTGATGATTTTCACTTGAAACCACCTTTCTTTTTACCTGGCTTCTCCTTTGTTTCACATTTTGTGCTAACGTCATTTTCCATTTCCAGTGCAATTTACCAAGAACCCTAGAGGATTTGATGTTACATGCACTTTCACCTGTGGGAGCCGAAGTAATTACTCAAAAATTTGAGGAGATGGGTCAACCAATTGGTCAAGAAGAGAGGGTGGTTATACATGATAAGCAGTATTTCTTAATTTTTGATTAGAAGAGATAGCTTGTTAAACATTTGACTCTTCTCATGTTTTGTGGTGTACCTACAGGAACCATCTTTACCTGAGCTTTTATGGTTTTTTGACTGTCAATATTGCCAAGTGCATGCGATTATAGGGGGAAAGGGTCATGTGCACACCATGTATTATGGCGGTGGAGCACTTTGGTCTTTTGTCAACCACTTCAGTATATAGAGAAACATACTAGCAAATCATTAAAACCTGATTATTCTCGTTCATCTTATATTTTTTCAGTTGAAGAGTATCAAGTATTCTCCTCCTTCACTCACTTCCCTAAATTGCTTTCTTTATTTAAGATTTGGTTTTCAAGTTTGTTGCGGATACATTTTTCTGTACGAGTCAATTTCAGATCTTAGGTAAAATAATTTTTTTCCATGGTCTTTGACAAGCACCTTTACTCGATGAAGGTAAGTATTGACACTATATTTTTAGCTATCGCCTTGACCTATATTTTGTGGTCCCTTCGACCCTATGCTGTGCATTCCCTTTTTTCTTACTATGGCTGTGAATCTCTTAAACTTGGAGTAGTTGCTAGTTTTTAAATTACATTTAGACAAGTAGTTATAATAAAATAGGCTGTGTAACTTAGAAAAGGGAAATAAGTTGTGTGTATCTGCTTTTATTTGGTTGTGCTATGTTACTCGAGCTTACGTGAAGTGTCTTTTTAAGAATGATGAACATTGATCTGTTCATCAATGATAAGGGACTTTATCTATCCTCATTTTAAGATTGATGAACTTAGTGTAATTCTTTGACATTTTGAATAGTATTTGAGACTTTTTCCTTTCTTACTTTTAATGTGTTCTTCTCTCTCTCTATCTGCTTGCTAAGTCTCAATGTTAAACAGATCAATGTTGTTAACTCGTTTGGCATATTAGATAGACTTGGTAGGCCTTGTTTATTCTAACTTGTACTATGTTTTTATCTCCTAATATAACGTAGAGAGCACTTGTTGTGTTATTTGTTTAGAACTTGACCATCTACTTGTGTCTTATTTGTTAAGAACTTGACCATTTACTTGCCACCGTTTCTTTAAATGTGATCAGTATTCTCAGTCATGTTTTGTTTGAACTTTGATGATTTTCACTTGAAGCCGCCTTTCTTTTTACCTGGCTTCTCCTTTGTTTCACATTTTGTGTTAACATCATTTTCTGTTTCCAGCACAATTTACCAAGAACCCTAGAGGCTTTGATGTTACATGCACTTTCACCTGTGGGAGCCGAAATCATTACTCGAAAATTTGAGGAGATGGATCAACCAATTGGTCAAGAAGAGGCTAGTTATACATGATAAGCAGTATTTTTTAATTTTTGATTAGAAGAGATTGCTTGTTAAACATTTGACTTTTCTCATGTTTTGTGGTGTACCTACAGGAACCATCTTTACCTGAGCTTTTATGGTGTTTTTAACGGCCAATATTGCCCAGTGCACGCGATTATGGGGGGAAAGAGTCATGTGCACACCATGTATTATGACGGTGGACCACTTTGGTCTTTTGTCAACCACTTCAGTATATGGTGAAACATACTAGTCAATCATTAAACTTGATTATTCTCATTCATCTTATGTTTTCTCTATTGAAGAGTATCAAGTATTATCCTCCTTCTCTCACTTCGCTAAATTGCTTTCTTTATTTAATGTTTGGTTTTCAAGTTTGTTGCGGATACATTTTTCTGTACGAGTCAATTTCGGATCTTAGGTAAAATAATTTTTTTCCATGGTCTTTGACAAGCACCTTTAAAATAATTTTTTCTCATGTTAAGATTGATGAACATAGTGTAATTCTTTGACATTTTGAATAGTATTTGAGACTTTATCCTTTCTTACTTTTTTATATTTTCTTCTCTTCTTCTATGTGTTTGCTAAGTCTCAATGTTAAACAGATCAATGTTGTTAACTCGTTTGGCATATTAGATAGACTTGGTAGGCCTTGTTTATTCCAACTTGTACTATGTTTTTATCTCCTTATATAACCTAGAGAGCGCTTGTTGTGTTATTTGTTAAGAACTTGACCATCTACTTGTGTGTCATTTGTTAAGAACTTGACCATTTACTTGCCACCGTTTCTTTAAATGTGATCAGTATTCTCAGTCATGTTTTGTTTGAACTTTGATGATTTTCACTTGAAGCCACCTTTCTTTTTACCCGGCTTCTCCTTTGTTTCACATTTTGTGCTTACATCATTTTCCATTTCCAGCACAATTTACCAAGAACCCTGGAGGCTTTGATATTACATGCACTGTCACCAGTGGAAGCCGAAGTCATTACTCAAAAATTTGAGGAGATGGACCAACCAATTGGTCAAGAAGAGGCTAGTTTATACATGATAACCAGTATTTCTTAATTTTTGATTAGAAGAGATTGCTTGTTAAACATTTGACTCTTCTCATGTTTTGTGGTGTACCTACAGGAACCATCTTTACCTGAGCTTTTATGGTGTTTTCAACGGCCAATATTGCCCAGTGCACACGATTATGGGGGGAAAGAGTCATGTGCATACCTTGTATTATGGCGGTGGACCACTTTGGTCTTTTGTCAACCACTTCAGTATATGGTGAAACTTACTAGTCAATCATTAAACTTGATTATTCTCATTCGTCTTATATATTTTCTATTGAAGAGTATCAAGTATTCTCCTCCTTCTCTCACTTCGCTAAATTGCTTTCTTTATTTAATGTTTGGTTTTCAAGTTTGTTGCGGATATATTTTTCTGTACGAGTCAATTCCGGATGTTAGGTAAAAAGAATTTTTTTCCATGGTCTTTGACAAGCACCTTTATTCGATGAAGGTAAGTATTGACAATATATTTTAAGCTATCGTCTTGACCTATATTTTGCGGTCCCTTCGACCTTATGCTGTGCATTCCCTTTTTTCTTACTATGGCTGTGAGTGTCTTACACTTGGAGTAGCTGTTAGTTTTTAAATTACACTTGACAAGTGGTTATAATAAAATAGGTTGTGTAACTTAAATCACGGAAATAAGTTCTGTATATTTGCTTTTATTTGGTTGTTCTATGTTACTCGATCTTATGTGAAGTCTCTTTTTAAGAATGACGAACATATTTTCATTCTTTGAACTTTTGAATAGTATTGGGGGCTTTATCTTTTCTTAATTTTTATATCTTCTTCTATTTGTTGTATGCTCTCTAAGTCTAAATGTAAAATAGATCCTTGTTTTGATGAACATTGATATGTTCATCAATGATAAAGGACTCTATCCATTCTCATGTTAAGATTGATGAACTTAGTGTAATTCTTTGACATTTTGAATAGTATTTGAGACTTTATCCTTTCTTACTTTTTTATATTTTCTTCTCTGCTTCTATCTGCTTGCTAAGTCTCAATGTTAAACAGATCAATGTTGTTAACTCGTTTGGCATACTAGATAGACTTGGTAGGCCTTGTTTATTCCAACTTGTACTATGTTTTTATCTCCTTATATAACCCAGAGAGCACTTGTTGTGTTATTTGTTAAGAACTTGACCATCTACTTGTGTGTTATTTGTTAAGAACTTGACCATTTACTTGCCACCGTTTCTTTAAATGTGATCAGTATTCTCAGTCATGTTTTGTTTGAACTTTGATGATTTTCACTTGAAGCCACCTTTCTTTTTACCTGGCTTCTCCTTTGTTTCACATTTTGTGCTAACATCATTTTCCATTTCCAGCACAATTTACCAAGAACCCTGGAGGCTTTGATGTTTCATGTGGGAGCCGAAATCATTACTCGAAAATTTGAGGAGATGGATCAACCAGTTGGTCAAGAAGAGGCTAATTATGCATGATAAGCAGTATTTTTTAATTTTTGATTAGAAGAGATTGCTTGTTAAACATTTGACTTTTCTCATGTTTTGTGGTGTACCTACAGGAACCATCTTTACCTGAGCTTTTATGGTGTTTTTAACGGCCAATATTGCCCAGTGCACGCGATTATTGGGGGGAAAAAGTCATGTGCACACCATGTATTATGACGGTGGACCACTTTGGTCTTTTGTCAACCACTTCAGTATATGGTGAAACATACTAGTCAATCATTAAACTTGATTATTCTCATTCATCTTATGCTTTCTCTATTGAAGAGTATCAAGTATTCTCCTCCTTCCATCACTTCGCTAAATTGCTTTCTTTATTTAATGTTTGGTTTTCAAGTTTGTTGCGGATACATTTTTCTATACGAGTCAATTCCGGATCTTAGGTAAAAAGAATTTTTTTCCATGGTCTTTGACAAGCACCTTTACTTGATGAAGGTAAGTATTGACACTATATTTTTAGTTATCGTATTGACCTATATTTTGTGGTCCCTTCGACCCTATGCTGTGCATTTCCTTTTTTCTTACTATAGCTGTGAGTGTCTTACACTTGGAGTAGCTGCTAGTTTTTAAATTACACTTGGAGTATCTGCTAGTTTTTATATTTTCTTCTCTTCTTATATCTGCTTGCTAAGTCTCAATGTTAAACAGATCAATGTTGTTAACTCGTTCGGCATATTAGATAGACTTGGTTGGCCTTGTTTATTCCAACTTGTACTATGTTTTTATCTCCTTATATAACTTAGAGAGCACTTGTTGTGTTATTTGTTTAGAACTTGACCATCTACTTGTGTCTTATTTGTTAAGAACTTGACCATTTACTTGCCACCGTTTCTTTAAATGTGATCAGTATTCTCAGTCATGTTTTGTTTGAACTTTGATGATTTTCACTTGAAGCCACCTTTCTTTTTACCTGGCTTCTCCTTTGTTTCACATTTTGTGTTAACATCATTTTCTGTTTCCAGCACAATTTACCAAGAACCCTAGAGGCTTTGATGTTACATGCACTTTCACCTGTGGGAGCCGAAATCATTACTCGAAAATTTGAGGAGATGGATCAACCAATTGGTCAAGAAGAGGCTAGTTATACATGATAAGCAGTATTTTTTAATTTTTGATTAGAAGAGATTGCTTGTTAAACATTTGACTTTTCTCATGTTTTGTGGTGTACCTACAGGAACTATCTTTACCTGAGCTTTTATGGTGTTTTTAACGGCCAATATTGCCCAGTGCACGCCATTATGGGGGGAAAGAGTCTTGTGCACACCATGTATTATGGCGGTGGACCACTTTGGTCTTTTGTCGACCTCTTCATTATATGGAGAAACATACTAGTCAATCGTTAAACTTGATTATTCTCATTCATCTTATATTTTTTGTATAGAAGTGTATCAAGTATTCTCCTCCTTCTCTCACTTCGCTAAATTGCTTTCTTTATTTAAGGTTTGGTTTTCAAGTTTGTTGCGGATACATTTTTCCGTACAAGTAAATTCCAGATCTTAGGTAAAAAGAATTTTTTTCCATGGTCTTTGACAAGCACCTTTACTCGATGAAGGTAAGTATTGACACTATATTTTTAGCTATCACCTTGACCTATGTTTTGTGGTCCCTTCGACCCTATGCTGTGCATTCCCTTCTTTCTTACTATGGCTGTGAGTGTCTTACACTTGGAGTAGCTGCTAGTTTTTAAATTACATTTGATAAGTAGTTATGCTAAAATAAGTTGTGTAACTTAAAAAAAAGAAATAAGTTGTGTATCTGCTTTTATTTGGTTGTGTTATGTTATTTGAGCTTATGTGAAGTCTCTTTTTACGAATGATGAACTTAGTTTCATTATTTGACATTTTGAATAGTATTAGGGGCTTTATCTTTTCTTACTTTTTATATCTTCTTCTATTTGTTGTATGCTTTCTAAGTCTAAATGTAAAACAGATCCTTGTTGATGGACATTCATCTGTTCATCAATGATAAGGGACTTTATCTATCCTCATCTTAAGATTGATGAACTTAGTGTAATTCTTTGACATTTGGAATAGTATTTGTGACTTTTTCCTTTCTTACTTTTTATGTGTTCTTCTCTCCTTCTATCTGCTTGCTAAGTCTCAATGTTAAACAGATCAACATTGTTAACTCGTTTGGCATATTAGATAGAGTTGGTAGGCCTTGTTTATTCCAACTTGTACTATGTTTTTATCTCCTTATATAACCCAGAGAGCACTTGTTGTGTTATTTGTTAGACCATTTACTTGTGTGTTATTTGTTAAGAACTTGACCATTTACTTGCCACCGTTTCTTTAAATGTGATCAGTATTCTAAATCATGTTTTGTTTGAACTTTGATGATTTTCATTTGAAGCCACCTTTCTTTTTACCCGGCTTCTCCTTTGTTTCACATTTTGTGCTTACATCATTTTTCATTTCCAGCCCAATTTACCAAGAACCCTGGAGGCTCTGATGTTACATGCACTGTCACCTGTGGAAGCCGAAGTCATTACTCAAAAATTCGAGGAGATGGATCAACCAATTGGTCAAGAAGAGGCTAGTTATACATGATAAGCAGTATTTTTTAATTTTTGATTAGAAGAGATTGCTTGTTAAAATTTGACTTTTCTCATGTTTTGTGGTGTACCTACAGGAACCATCTTTACCAGAGCTTTTATGGTGTTTTTAACGGCCAATATTGCCCAGTGCACGCGATTATGGGGGGAAAGAGTCATGTGCACACCATGTATTATGACGGTGGACCACTTTGGTCTTTTGTCAACCACTTCAGTATATGGTGAAACATACTAGTCAATCATTAAACTTGATTATTCTCATTCATCTTATGTTTTCTCTATTGAAGAGTATCAAGTATTATCCTCCTTCTCTCACTTCGCTAAATTGCTTTCTTTATTTAAGGTTTGGTTTTCAAGTTTGTTGCGGATACATTTTCCTTTACGAGTCAATTCCAGATCTTAGGTAAAAAGAATTTTTTTCCATGGTCTTTGACAAGCACCTTTACTCGATGAAGGTAAGTATTGACACTATATTTTTAGCTATCGCCTTGACCTATATTTTATGGTCCCTTCGACCCTATGCTTTGCATTCCCTTTTTTCTTACTATGGCTGTGAGTGTCTTACACTTGGAGTAGCTGCTAGTTTTTAAATTACACTTGGAGAAGCTGCTAGTTTTTATATTTTCTTCTCATCTTCTATCTTCTTGCTAAGACTAAATTATAAACAGATCAATGTTGTTAACTCGTTTGGCATATTAGATAGACTTGGTAGGCCTTGTTTATTACAACTTGTACTATGTTTTTATCTCCTTATATAACCTAGAGAGCACTTGTTGTGTTATTTGTTAGACCATTTACTTGTGTGTTATTTGTTAAGAACTTGACCATTTACTTGCCACCGTTTCTTTAAATGTGATCAGTATTCTCAGTCATGTTTTGTTTGAACTTTGATGATTTTCATTTGAAGCCACCTTTCTTTTTACCCGGCTTCTCCTTTGTTTCACATTTTGTGCTTACATCATTTTTCATTTCCAGCCCAATTTACCAAGAACCCTGGAGGCTCTGATGTTACATGCACTGTCACCTGTGGAAGCCGAAGTCATTACTCAAAAATTCGAGGAGATGGATCAACCAATTGGTCAAGAAGAGGCTAGTTATACATGATAAGCAGTATTTTTTAATTTTTGATTAGAAGAGATTGCGTGTTAAACATTTGACTTTTCTCATGTTTTGTGGTGTACCTACAGGAACCTTCTTTACCTGAGCTTTTATGGTGTTTTTAACGGCCAATATTGCTCAGTGCACGCCATTATGGGGGGAAAGAGTCTTGTGCACACCATGTATTATGACGGTGGACCACTTTGGTCTTTTGTCAACCTCTTCAGTATATGGAGAAACTTACTAGTCAATCATTAAACTTGATTATTCTCATTCATCTTATATTTTTTCTATATAAGAGTATCAAGTATTCTCCTCCTTCTCTCACTTCGCTAAATTGCTTTCTTTATTTAAGGTTTGGTTTTCAAGTTTGTTGCGGATACATTTTTCTGTATGGGTAAATTCCGGATCTTGGGTAAAAAGAATTTTTCCATGGTCTTTGACAAGCACCTTTACTCGATGAAGGTAAGTATTGACACTATATTTTTAGCTATCCCCTTGACCTATGTTTTGTGGTCCCTTCGACCCTATGCTGTGCATTCCCTTCTTTCTTACTATGGCTGTGAGTGTCTTACACTTGGAGTAGCTGCTAGTTTTTAAATTACATTTGATAAGTAGTTATAATAAAATAAGTTGTGTAACTTGAAAGAAAAGAAATAAACTGTGTGTATCTGCTTTTATTTGGTTGTGTTATGTTACTTGAGCTTATATGAAGTCTCTTTTTACGAATGATGAACTTAGTTTCATTATTTGACATTTTGAATAGTATTAGGGGCTTTATCTTTTCTTACTTTTTATATCTTCTTCTATTTGTTGTATGCTTTCTAAGTCTAAATGTAAAACAGATCCTTGTTGATGGACATTCATCTGTTCATCAATGATAAGGGACTTTATCTATCCTCATCTTAAGATCGATGAACTTAGTGTAATTCTTTGATATTTTGAATAGTATTTGAGACTTTTTCCTTTCTTACTTTTTATGTGTTCTTCTCTCCTTCTATCTGCTTGCTAAGTCTCAATGTTAAACAGATCAACGTTGTTAACTCGTTTGGCATATTAGATAGACTTGGTAGGCCTTGTTTATTCCAACTTGTACTATGTTTTTATCTCCTTATATAACCCAGAGAGCACTTGTTGTGTTATTTGTTAGACCATTTACTTGTGTGTTATTTGTTAAGAACTTGACCATTTACTTGCCACCGTTTCTTTAAATGTGATCAGTATTCTCAGTCATATTTTGTTTGAACTTTGATGATTTTCATTTGAAGCCACCTTTCTTTTTACCCGGCTTTTCCATTGTTTCACATTTTGTGCTTACATCATTTTTCATTTCCAGCACAATTTACCAAGAACCCTGGAGGCTCTGATGTTACATGCACTGTCACCTGTGGAAGCCGAAGTCATTACTCAAAAATTTGAGGAGATGGATCAACCAATTGGTCAAGAAGAGGCTAGTTATACATGATAAGCAGTATTTTTTAATTTTTGATTAGAAGAGATTGCTTGTTAAATATTTGACTTTTCTCATGTTTTGTGGTGTACCTACAGGAACCTTCTTTACCTGAGCTTTTATGGTGTTTTTAACGGCCAATATTGCCCAGTGCACGCCATTATGGAGGGAAAGAGTCTTGTGCACACCATGTATTATGGCGGTGGACCACTTTGGTCTTTTGTCAACCTCTTCAGTATATGGAGAAACATACTAGTCAATCATTAAACTTGATTATTCTCATTCATCTTATATTTTTTCTATATAAGAGTATCAAGTATTCTCCTCCTTCTCTCACTTCGCTAAATTGCTTTCTTTATTTAATGTTTGGTTTTCAAGTTTGTTGCGGATATATTTTTCTGTACGAGTGAATTCCGGATCTTAGGTAAAAAGAATTTTTTTCCATGGTCTTTGACAAGCACTTTTACTCCATGAAGGTAAGTATTGACACTATATTTTTAGCTATCGCCTTGACCTATATTTTGTGGTCCCTTCGACCCTATGCTGTGCATTCCCTTTTTCTTACTATGGCTGTGAGTGTCTTACACTTGGAGTAGCTGCTAGTTTTTAAATTACACTTGACAAGTGGTTATAATGAAATGGGTTGTGTAACTTAAAAAGAAAAGAAATAAGTTTTGTGTTCTGCTTTTATTTGGTTGTGCTATGTTACTCGAGCTTATGTGAAGTCTCTTTTTATTTGTTGTATGCTCTCTAAGTCTAAATGTAAAATAGATCCTTGTTGACGAACATTGATATGTTCATCAATGATAAGGGACTCTATCCATTCTCATGTTAAGATTGATGAACATAGTGTAATTCTTTGACATTTTGAATAGTATTTGAGACTTTATCCTTTCTTACTTTTTTATATTTTCTTCTCTTCTTCTATGTGCTTGCTAAGTCTTAATGTTAAACAGATCAACGTTGTTAACTCGTTTGGCATACTAGATAGACTTGGTAGGCCTTGTTTATTCCAACTTGTACTATGTTTTTATCTCCTTATATAACCTAGAGAGCGCTTGTTGTGTTATTTGTTAAGAACTTGACCATCTACTTGTGTGTTATTTGTTAAGAACTTGACCATTTACTTGCCACCGTTTCTTTAAATGTGATCAGTATTCTCAGTCATGTTTTGTTTGAACTTTGATGATTTTCACTTGAAGCCACCTTTCTTTTTACCCGGCTTCTCCTTTGTTTCACATTTTGTGCTAACATCATTTTCCATTTCCAGCACAATTTACCAAGAACCCTGGAGGCTTTGATATTACATGCACTGTCACCAGTGGAAGCCGAAGTCATTACTCAAAAATTTGAGGAGATGGACCAACCAATTGGTCAAGAAGAGGCTAGTTTATACATGATAAGCACTATTTCTTAATTTTTGATTAGAAGAAATTGCTTGTTAAACATTTGACTCTTCTCATGTTTTGTGGTGTACCTACAGGAACCATCTTTACCTGAGCTTTTATGGTGTTTTCAACGGCCAATATTGCCCAGTGCACGCGATTATGGGGGGGAAAAAGTCATGTGCACACCTTGTATTATGGCGGTGGACCACTTTGGTCTTTTGTCAACCACTTCAGTATATGGTGAAACTTACTAGTCAATCATTAAACTTGATTATTCTCATTCGTCTTATATATTTTCTATTGAAGAGTATCAAGTATTCTCCTCCTTCCATCACTTCGCTAAATTGCTTTCTTTATTTAATGTTTGGTTTTCAAGTTTGTTGCGGATATATTTTTATGTACGAGTCAATTCCGGATCTTAGGTAAAAAGAATTTTTTTCCATGGTCTTTGACAAGCACCTTTACTCAATGAAGGTAAGTATTGACAATATATTTTAAGCTATCGTCTTGACCTATATTTTGTGGTCCCTTCGACCTTATGCTGTGCATTCCCTTTTTTCTTACTATGGCTGTGAGTGTCTTACACTTGGAGTAGCTGTTAGTTTTTAAATTACACTTGACAAGTGGTTATAATAAAAGAGGTTGTGTAACTTAAAAAAGGGAAATAAGTTTTGTGTATCTGCTTTTAATGGTTGTGTTATTTGTTAAGAATTTGACCATTTACTTGTGTGTTATTTGTTAAGAACTTGACCATTTACTTGCCACCGTTTCTTTAAATGTGATCAGTATTTTCAGTCATGTTTTGTTTGAACTTTGATGATTTTCACTTGAAGCCACCTTTCTTTTTACCCGGCTTCTCCTTTGTTTCACATTTTGTGCTAACATCATTTTCCATTTCCAGCACAATTTACCAAGAACCCTAGAGGCTTTGATGTTACATGCACTTTCACCTGTGGGAGCCGAAGTCATTACTGGAAAATTCGAGGAGATGGATCAACCAATTGGTCAAGAAGAGAGGCTAGTTCATTTCTTAATTTTTGATTAGGAGAGATTGCTTGTTAAACATATGACTCGAGCAAATGTTCTCCTTTCTTGTGAAGAATAAAGCAACACTAAAACAGGTCTGTGAAATGACCAGAAATTATTATGTTAAGTTCTATTATTTAGAAACATAAGACTTCAGGGAAATAATGTGCTGCCTGAGTTAGCTGACCACTCTCTCAACAATAGCTTTCCGACCTCTGGTAGAAATACTAGCTTGCTTTCATTTGCTTTTGCTTTTTTTTTTAAACTTTCCACCCAAACTGTATTCCTCTCGCCTTATAGTTGTGTATATTTTCGTAGCAGGATGTCTGTTGAAGTTTTAGTTGTTATTTTTGGAAAACGATGTGACTTGATTTTGTTGTCTCAGCCATTTTCATATGCACAGTTCCATTTTAGATAAGTGCTATGTTCTCGCTCACCTTTTCTTCTCTATTGTAGGGGGAGGGTTTTGGTCGGAGGGGTAGGGTTGAAGTTGTTAAGTTGTAAAACGTTTTGATGATGAAAAGATGTTTTGAATGAGTTAAAATTATGTTTGATATTCGATGCAAGATGGGAAAAACACATTATGTCCAAAGATGGTTGAGATTAGAAGTCACTGGTTGACATCGATCTCTCAAGCTGGGGACATCGATCGATCGATGTACTTCAGCCCCTGACATCGATCGATCGATGTCTGTCTGAGAACATCGAACCCTCAACCACAAGGACATCGATCGATCGATGTCATTTCATCCCCTGACTTCGATCGATCGATGTTGAACTGAATACTTCGATCTCTAAATCAGGTGACATCGATCGATCGATGTCACTTCAGCCCCTGACATCGATCGATCGATGTCAGACAGTGTAAGATTTTGAAAATCTTCTGAGGACATCGATCTCTCCTTTCAGGGACTTTGATCGATCGATGTCCTCCAGAATTCAAATTTTTTGAACGTTAGAATAAAATCCAAGGTTGATTTTTAAGGTTTTCTCTTTCCAATCTTCTTCAAACTTCTTGTGGACTTTAACCCAACTTATTACATGCTTCCTTGACTATTGTATACATGTCTAAGATTCTCTAGGGTGGCTATCCAAGATCAAATCACTCCATAGGGTGGCTAGAGACTATTTGGGCATTATCTTGACATTTTTGAAGATGAAGACTTGGTGGAGAGCCTCAAAAACGTGGTAAACTTCATCTATAAATAGAGGAGGCTTGGATGAAGCAATTAGACACTTTCAACATCATCTAGCTTCATTTACCATTGTTGTATATTTCTCTCATACTTGTAAACTTGTCTAAAGCTTGTCTAGCTTTCTTTGATCTTCATTATTGTATATTGAGAGAAAGAGAGTCAAGCACAAGAGGAACCATAATTATTTGATCTCTAGCTTGTGCTTAGACTTGTGAGAAAGTGTGAACCTTACTATATCTCTTCAACCCACTGTGAGAAGTTCTTGAGAGAACTTTTGTTGAAGTTGTGAGGAAGCAAGAAGTCGTTCTTGCTAAGAGCTGTATTTGCTGTAGTTGCACAAGTGTTTTGTGCAAGAAGTTGCTGTTGTTGTTGCTTACACTAAAGTGTTAGTGTAAGTGTTGCTGTGGTTGTTCTTATTGTTCATAATAAGAAGCGTAGTTGTTGAAAATCCACTTTGGAAACAAAGTGGTAGTAGAGTAGAATCATTTACGATTCGAACCACTCTATATCCGGTGTACTCATTCATTATCTCTCATCTCCAATTCTTGCTCTGATTTTGAATATCCTTTTTTAGTTGAGAAAAACAAGAAAATTCCGCAAAAGAGTCAAACACTCTATTCACCCCCCCTCTAGAGTGTATTTCGGACCTAACAGAAGTAGTTGGCTACCTGGTTAAACTATGGAGCTATAGTGAAATTGACAAGTTTCTTTATCGGAATGCTTTTGCTTTGTAGGCATTCAAGAATGTTCTCGATCAGTATTTTAGAGTTACCTAGGATACACCACCACAGATGCTCTATGCACTCATAACGACTGGCTGTATATTTGTTCCTTTAATGTATTATTGCTTCTTATCTTGCAAAATCATACTTGGAGTTGATGTTTTTGTTGAAGCTAATATGATATGGTCATTTCACCCGCCATAACGTTAGATTCTTATATTTAAATTGGCATTTAAATAACACCTCGGTTGGATTGATACGAAACATTTGTGGTATTATCTTGAGGAGCTTCCGGAATGCCAATAGCAGTAATGATAGTTCTCAAAGCACACAATGATCAAACTTAGTTGTATTCATAATCTTAAGTGATATCCAGTGTTCAGTCGAGTGATTCATACTATCGAAGTGTTGTTGCTTTCTCCCCTCTTTAATTCTGAAATTAGTTGGCTTCAATCCTTAAATTGAGCTCTGATTTCCCACATGGTATCAGAGCCACTGTGCTCAAGATTGATAATATGAAATCTGATTCTAAAATATGTCTTGTACGTGTTTATCCATTGAGAAGTTTGTTGATTCTAGCTTAAATCTGATCATCGTTTGATTCCGGAAAAATCTTCTTGTTCTGTCTGTATGAGTTTTGGTTCCACTGTTGTCGATTTGTTGAAACCATGCTATGAGCTCAGATTCTGAGCTTGCGTATTTGTTTTCCTGATTTCCAATTACAATTCTGTTAAAAATCGGGAAGTTGTGTTGATTAATCTGGAAAGTTGTTTGGATTGGTTAACTTCTGAAAACTTTCCATGATTGAAATCTTTCTGGAAAGTTGATTCTGACTGCTAAGATCTTACGGCTCAGTGGAAATCTGAGGCCCATAGTGAAATTGAGTCTGCTGGTAATACATGTGTGGAGACTTGATGTACGCTGCATAATCAAGGAAGTAAGGCCAAATTCGACTTTTGTTCCAACAAAAGCATATCAATGGAATTTGCACTCTAGCTGCTCGACGGAGAACCTCAGTGGACTTGCTGTTTTGGTACACAACACATTCAGCATATGGGCCCTACTGGCTGGACCTTATCTACATCAAATAAGTGTTATGGTAATTTCTCTCATGACCAAGTTACATTCGTTCAGGTACTATATCTTCTCAAATTTTGATTTCATGATTAAAGTGCATTTGTTAAATACTTCATTCATCTTGTACTTTCAGATCGTCTTCTGTAAGAAGTATCAGTGTGGATTGTATGTGTCTAGTAGTCATGTCTGTTGATTCATATAACTTGCTGCTGACATATCTAATAAAATGTTCACATCATAACTATGTGATCTATCTATGTATGTGGTGTTTATTCTTCCTTTGTTCTTGTAACTTATGTTTCCTCTGGCCCGGCTAGCTTTTTGGGAGGAACATATGTTATAATTAACTACACGTTATGGGCAAGTGTTCCTCAAACAGTGAATGGATGGGTGACTTTTTTTTTTTTGCATAACATATTAAGTGCTGCTGGTTGCTTTTCAGCATTGTGCATCACTTATATAGTATAAGTTTGGATTGGATCAAAACTGGGGAGTTATTTGTCTCTTATTTTTATTATATCCATGTGCTGATAATCTCGCTTGCATAATTGTTTCCAGTTGGTTAATAATTCTCTTTGATTAATAACTTACCCAGTATGTTTCATGTATCCTGCCCTAGGCAGGCTGTGTTTATGATTGTGTCTTAACCTTGCATTCATATGGCTGTTATCTTGTTACTTTTATCCGCCATCTTTCTTACGAATTATGTCCGGTGATAATCGCTAACTAATAATTAATTCTGTTCTGGTCTACCAGTTATTGTTTGAGGAGGAGCATGTGTTAAGATTGCCTTTATGGTATGGGCAAATGCTCCTCTGGCGAAGGATAGCTAGTTCTGAAAAACAGATCCTATTTTATGTAAGGCATTTGTTCAATCCTGTCTTAGCTCTGGATGCTTAAAATTTGTTTTTAGCTGATCATATCTCTCTGTGTGTCTAATTGACTGCATAATGGTCTCTGTATGATCATACATTAAATGATGAGTTATTCATGTTATGTGGGCTTGCCATTTCCATGATATATCATTAATTGGTCTATGTCCTGTCTGGGTTTGTGTATCCTCATGAATACTAGTCCTTGATGCATAGTAACTATGTTCGATCTTTCCATTTTATTGGTTGATTGTTCTGGCCATGATTCATTATGCTCATTCAAACTCTCTGTTTCATTGGTATCTTCTCTTCCATCTATATCTCAGTCATATTTATATGCCATTAGCTGTTGTCCTTCAACTGGTATTTTTGTTTTTTTGTTTTCCTCGGAATGACTTATGATGGTACCTAATCCTGATCTTTGAGGAACTAATTCATTCTCGTCCTCTTGTTTACTGTCTCTTGTTTTTTAAATCTGTGAAGGGTATGATATAAGGGTATGTCCCTTGTCCTTCCTTGGTAATCATTGTTCATATGTTGGTGTATCCTGATATGATGCATCCTGATATATATTGCATTTGGTCATCTCTATCCTAGCATGTGGAATGGTCTAGTAGCCTTGTGGTGGTTGCTGTTGTTTTCTCAAAGTGAGAGTGGTATCATATGAAAAAAAAACTAGATTCTATTTTGAAGTAAATGGTTTATGTGGCTTCTTACGTTTTCTTTCCTTCATCAGAATATGTTGTGCTCCTATGACCGTGTTAGTTGTCATGCTCATTGTGTTAGGATGATTGGCCTCCTCTAAGTAACCATGTTGTTTTAATACTCTGTGTTGGTGCTTGCTTTTATTAATGGAATTGATTCCTCCATGGTTCTATATCATTTCTCCGTCCACAAAATGGAAGGATCATTTATCTACTAACTTTTCCTTGTTCTTGTGGTTTATTGATCATTTAATACTAACGGGTTGTTGCAGATCCTTGCAGATTGAAGGAGTATATTATCATGAACAAAGCTGTTTTTCCTTCTAACCCTTTATGCAGATATTCCAGCAATGTGCTTCAGATACGTTTTTTTCTGTAACCTTTGTGTAGGAAAAATCAGGAACTGCATGTTCACGGGAACTCAGAGCAAGACATAATGCTCCCACAGGGATTATATTGATTCTTTGTGCAGGGTACAAGGTTGTGTTGTTTGCAGGAGAAACCAATCAAGAAAAGGACAGGAAAATTTCTTTGCAGTAACTTATACTAACATCTTTGCAGGAACAGGAGCACTGTTTTTCTTCCTTTTCCTAACTTTGTTTTGCAGGTACAAAGCAACTTCCTCTGCGGGGAATCAGGAGCAGTCTCAGCGACATTACACTACGAGGACACTTGGATATGTGTCATAGAGGTAAGTATCTGGTAGTGTTGCTTTGTATGGAATTTTGGAATATAGAAGAACAGCAGAGATTGAGGAAAATGCTTGAAACTCAAGCTTAAAACTTTATTCACAATGGATTCAAATATATATACAAAGAGATGCGTCCCAACGGCTACAACTGTCGCCTTCGACTCTAACGGCTACATTTCCTATCTTGTCACTATCTATCAATTACATGTAGTACACTTACTTTTACTAAACTATTGACTTAATCACTAAGTAACAACATTAATTCATAAACTCAAATGATCGTTTGAGCTGGAATAAGAAACTCTTCTATTTTAGTCCGGATTGTTTGATGTCGTCATCCTGTTCACTGTGTCTTCGACTGGGCAACGTTCTTGTGATCATTGGCTTGAACTTCTACACCCTCCCTCAAGCTGATGATCATAAATATTGATTATTCCAAGCTTGTATAATAAGTACTTGAATACCTTTACAGCAACTGCTTTAGTAAGAAGATCTGCTACTTGATCTTTTGTTGGTATGTGTTGAAGACTGATAATTCTCTCTTCAATCTTCTCATTAATGAAGTGTTTGTCGATTTCTACATGCTTAGTCCTGTCATGATGAATTGAATTCTCAGCCATACAAATTGCTGAGTTGTTATCACAGTATATGTTAAGTGGCAATTTGTATTCTAAGTTTAAATCTGTCAGCACCCGTTTGAGCCATATCCCTTCACAAACACCCAATGCCAAGGCTCTTAATTCTGATTCTGAACTACTGCGAGAAACAACCGCTTGTTTTTTAATTCTCCAGCTTACAAGATTTCCCCATAAATATGATTGATACTCGGTTGTTGATCTGAGATCATCCTTTGAGCTTTCCCAGTTGGCATTTGTGAATGTATTGATTCCTCTGTCCTTGGGTTTCTTAAAATGTAAGCCTTGCCCAGAAGATCTCTTTAAGTACCTGCATATTCTTAGAACTCTTTGTATATTTTCATTAGTAGGAGAGTGCATATGTTGACTTACCTTTCCTACTGCAAAATATATATCGGGCCTAGTATGTGAAAGATAAATTAACCTACCAACTAATATTTGATATCTTCCTTTATCTATTGGTGTCATGTCCCACTGATCTAATGGTTTGTAACCTGGCTCAACATGAGTTGTTGCAGGTTTGCCGTTAAGTAATCCAGTTTCTTGTAATAAATCCAAAGTATACTTTCTCTGACTTATGCAAAGTTCGTTCTTGTTCCTAGCAACTTCCATTCCAAGGAAGTATCTTAATTTTCCCAAATATTTCATTTCAAACTTAGCAGCTAGTTGTGACTTAACAGAGGCAATACCTGTTATGTCATTCCCGGTAATGATAATATCATCAACATATACAATAAGAACAATTATGGAATTTACACCTGATTTCTTAACAAATAAAGTATGATCACTATGACACTGTGTAAACTGATACTGTCTCAGGGTGGTAGAAAACTTTTTAAACCATGCTCTAGGTGATTGCTTCAATCCGTATAATGATTTATTAAGTTTACACATTTGGTTTTCTGATTCAAATCCAGGTGGTAAATGCATATATATTGTTTCTTGTAAATCACCGTTAAGGAATGCGTTTTTTACATCTAATTGATGTAATTTCCATTCTAAATTAACAACCACAGAAAACAAAATTCTAATAGTGTTCATTTTAGCTATCGGGGCAAAAGTATCTAAGTAGTCTATTCCATAAGCTTGAGTGAATTCCTTTGCTCCAAGCCTAGCTTTGTGTCTATTAATGCTTTCATCTGAATTATATTTTGTAGTGAAGATCCACCTACAACCTACAGGTTTAATATTTTTAATGATAGGAACAACTTCCCAGGTATTGTTTTGAATTAATGCTTTCATCTCTTCCTGAACTGCATTCTTCCAGGAAGGATTACTTAAAGCCTCTTGTATTGTTTTAGGTACAAATGACTTATCAAGAGAAACAGTCATTGCCTTCAGTTGTTTACCCAACTGTCTATAGCATAAATGATTACGAATAGGATGAGTAACATTCCTTGTTCCTAAGAAATCATACAATGGATATTTTGTGCATTCTCTAACTCCTTTTCTCACAGCAATAGGCAAATCATCACTAGGACAAGACTTTTCAGGTATATCAAGCACCTCAGTAATACCAGTTGGTAACTGAGTTTTCCTTCTAGTATATACTTGAGCTATATGTGGTCTTGCTACCTCCTCGTTTTCTGTATTTTGGATTTCAGTTTGTTCAACACTTGATTCTATTTCATGTCTTTGATTGTCTTCTAGCCTGTTTTGTGAATCTATTTTCTTGGTTATATCTAACACAGTCCACTCAGATGTCTCTATTTCATTGCTACTCGTATTAGTCTTATCATAATATGCTTCTTCTTCTCTGAACACAACATCCATAGTACCATACATTTTCTTGTTATTCGGACAGAAACATTTATTACCCTTTTTAGATCCAGAATATCCTAGGAATATACACTTGATAGCCTTGGGTTCAAGTTTAGTTCGCATATGAGACTGAACACATACAAATACACTACAGCCAAAGATCTTTATAGGAAGTTCAGATAACATTCTAGTATATGGATAGATTTTTAACAGGGTTTCTCGAGGAGTTTCATACTTTAGGATCCTAGATGGCATCCTATTTATCAAGTAAGTGGCTGTGAGAATAGCCTCACCCCAATAAAATTTAAGCACTTTCATACCAAACATCATAGTTCTGGCCACTTCTAATAGATGGTGGTTTTTTCTCTCTGCAATCCCGTTTTGTTGTGGAGTGTAAGTACAAGATGTTTGATGATAAATGCCTTGTTCAATCATAAATCTCTGGACTGATTCTTCAAAATACTTAGCACCATTATCTGATCTAAGAGTTTTTATTTTACAACTGAACTGTGTATAAACAAGATTACAGAATGACTTGAAGATATTTCCATCTTCTGATTTATGTCTCATAAGATAAGTCCAAGTAATTCTAGTACGATCGATCGATGTACAGGTTGCTGAGAGATCGATGTCCTCAGTAGGACATCGATCGATCGAAGTGGAGAGATCGATGTCCTCTGATGGACATCGATCGATCGATGTAGGTGAGGCTGAGAGATCGATGTCCTGTGATGGACATCGATCGATCGATGTAGGGAGAGCTGAGAGATCGATGTCCTCTGATGGACATCGATCGATCGATGTAGGAGAGGCTGAGAGATCGATGTTCTCTGATGGACATCGATCGATCGATATGAGGGTATGATGTCACATAGATCGATCGATGTGAGGGGATGATGTCCATCAGTTTTATGGAAAAATAGAAGAAGAAAGAGGGAAGCTCGGGGAGTCTTTGGGTGACCTTAGAGACTTCTTAAGACCTGATTAAAGGTAGTCTAAGTCTTGAGAACGAGACTTAGGACGGTGAATCAAATTGGCGACTTCAAAGGGTTCTCGAATCGAGTTTCAACGTGAATGACTTAGAGGGGTTAGGAAATGAACGCACAATGTGTCTTAGAGTTCAATGAAAGAAAGATAGAGACGCTCTCATTGGTTGTGAACTTTAGAATCAAGGTTAAGTGTTGACGAGCTAGTTGAAGCCTAAGATTCTGATGTGTTAGTTAGGGAAAGCTCGCGTGTGACTTGTACTTGCGCATGTGAACATAAACTGCATATGTGAATGAGAAATGAGAATGAAATGAGGAGTCTTGCATCATGGCACGTGCATTTGCATATTGATTTGAAAAGAAAGGTGCTTCGGCACAGATTTGCGAAGGTGACCTGCAATGTAAACCGGGATGGAAATTTAAGCCGGGGCGCATTGTAGGGCACAAAAGACTATAACGTAAACCGGGATGGAAATATAAGCCGGGGCGCGTTACAGGGTATAAAGTTGTCTGTAATGCTACTCGGGATGGAAATATAAGCCGAGGTGCATTACAGGGTATAAAGTTGGCTGTAACGTAAACCGGAATGGAAATATAAGCCGGAGCGCATTACAGGGTATAAAGTTATATGAAGTGACCGGACATTATGACATGCATTGCACTGTTTCAAAAGAGAAAGTGTTCATGCATATGTGAATGTGTAGTGTAGTGCATATTTTGGCATGCATCATGAGAGTCAATGTGGTATGAACGTGAGTGGTACTTGATTGCCTATGAATTGTTAATTGTGAACAAATTGCTGTACTTGTCTACTGCGTTATTCACTTACATATTTGGAAACTTTACAAGACATGTGCCCCACAATTCCCTGAATTATCTACTACTCATGTCTTGCCATGTGTTGATCCCGTATGTCTTATAAGCGGGTTACTTGCTAGCGTCTTTCGCTAAGGGTACTGCCTTTGATTTTGCAGATGAACCCAATTATGATATGATTTTCATTGAGGATGACGGCGAGTGGGCAGAATGGGATGCATAGGCCTTATGGAGAGATTTGATTAGATAGTTTCTGTTAATTCTGGTTTTATTTCATTGGAGGTTTTAGATGGCTGCGACCATATACATTTGGGTATTCATGTTGATTTTGACGTATTGCTTTGATGAATTAGATTTATGAGATGTGTTTCCGCGCTTATTTCTCTTACGTCATTGATGATGTGTATTCGAGAGATGAGACGTCTTGTAGTCTTCTCAGTAAGCTACGACGAGTGCACCGGGTCGGATTCCGCTGTCCGGGTCGGGGCGCTACAGTTACCATGAAGCACTTATATGGCTCTACAGGACCTTCAAGGTAATGTTATCTGGACTATTCTATCACAGTATACTTGATCCTACCTATACCTATCAAGGAATACGTATACTTGCACGTCCTTGAGGTTCACATTTTACGGGAAGATCCTTTTGGTTTCAAAAATTAAGTTGTCCCTGGCTTTTGCCATATAGTGCTCAGGTAATTTTTCGTCTATTGAGATGCGGAGTCTGGTTCATGATGCGATAGAAAACGTTTGTCATTTTTCATCAATGCGGGCCTAGTCGAGGCTTGTCCATGCTCAATCCCAATGGACAAACCTTTGATTTGTATCTAGCTTTATAATCGACCCATCTTCCTCAGTCCATAAAAGTCCTCCCTGAGGCCATGCCCTCTTTCTCTCAACTCGAGCATTAAGTTCAGTGGTTTTTGTGTTGGCGAACACCTCCGTTAATAAACGAAAATGGGCAGTCTATCCCTTGTATGAATCAGTATTAACAGATTAGTGGAATGGAAAATCAAGAGACGGATTGAGTGAAATGGCCTATCAATCATTGTGCTCTTATCAATGTCATGTTTTTGAACTCATCCTAAGTGAGTATGGCACATGGTTTATTTTTCAATCCTCTTTGCTTGTTATGTATTTATGATGCTTGCTCGTATCCTGCCTTTGTCCAACAGAAGTAGAGGTTGAGTCATTGACCAAATACATGCTCATTGATAATATATGTTTATTCCTATTTTTTGATGCCCTCTACAACTTCTGAAGCCGCGGTCCACTAATTCTATATACTCTCGTACCAATCCCTTGAGTCTGTGGACTGATGAGAAATGATAGAGCTGATCTTCTTGTCATAGGCTTAGACATTGTTCTGTTGACTCAGACGCACGTCTCTCGCAAGTTTTCATTTTGTGTAACTAAAGTGTTTGCAAATATTTCTTATTGAGTTTCTAGAATGCTTATTTTGTTCCTGAGTGTTATACTATCAGAGCTGGACAAACTTCCGAGTATGCTCCTCCAGAAGCTTTACTCAATGCTAGTTGGCATCAGGTCTAAAACACTCTGTTGTAAAGTAAGTTAGCTTGTATCACTTTTCCAAAATCTTTATTCTGTTATGCTTCTAATAGGGAGTGTCTATTGCCATCCATGAATTTGCATATCTGTCCATTTGCATGGGGTGGATAAGTATAATTAATAGATGGAAACAAACTAACTTAGCTTATGACTTATTTCACCTTGTGTTGTTCTTATCCAACCACCCTTTGCACTGGATGGATAAGCAAAATTCATGGATGTTAATAGCAATTCCCCTTGTTATATGTTGGGATTCTCTGTTCTTCAAGTTCCTAGTTCGTTGTCACATATGAAGTACTATCAGCTAGGGTTATTTCTGTTGTTTTTTTTTTATCATAATTTGATATTTGAATATTCACTCAACTTATGCAATGTGGGGGTCTCCCATGTTTTTCTGTGGTTCTCTTTTTCTCTTCTTTTTTTTTACCCTCAACTTCCTTCTTTTATTGGACTCATATTTTCTTGTGGTGGATAGGTACGATGTTTGGAGTGTGGGTGTCATGACTTTAGAGTTGATACTTGGATCACCAAATGTTTTCCAGATAAATGCAAAAACACGAGCTCTTTTAGATCCGCATCTTGAAGGTTGGAATGAAAGTCTTAAGGAGGTTGCTTGCAAGTAAGTCCAACACACGAAAGAATTAACTCTCAGTCCATTTATGTTGGTTTAATTCCGATGTTGACATGTAAATTTAAATTAGATAGCATATTGGAGGGTACCATAAAGATTTTTCGTCACCAATCATGCCTTTTTTCATTTTCATTTTTTGGGGATACAGTCACCAATCATGCTTTAATCAATAAAAAATTAAGGCTTCAAAGATCAAACTTTTTAGATGGAATACTATACGCTATCATTTTGAAGATTGCTATAGTTTGAAGATTGTTGTCTCCAGACTGACGAAATTGCTGACTCATTTTACCCGTCTTCCCTCCTCCTTCTCACGGTTCCTTGGAGCAAAAGACCATACCTTGGTCTTGAGTGCTTCACCATTCCAGCCTTAACGAGCGAGGATGCAAATTAGAAACTTATCGGCCTCCTAAATTAGATGAATACTTACGAAGTGACCCACACAAGGTGTCTCCCTGCAAACTAGTCCTTCGGCCTAGCAGCAATAGAACACTCACATTTTGAGTGTCCATAGATTCAAACTCTTGATCTCTTGGAGCAAATCTAAATCCGAGTACCAACTGAACTATGTCCTGGGTACATCTTTAATTGGTCTCACTTCTATGAGGGTCAAAATCAGAGGACCCCCCGCTTCTAACCGTCACTATAACCTAACCTGCCTTTTAGCGCTAGTGCTTTTGACAAGTGTTCTTCAGATAACCATTTGTAGGTTTTTTAATTGTCAGACATCCTTTTGGTGAAGGGGTAATCTGATGACTTCTCTGTATTTTCTGGCATGCATTGTCTCTGTCTGTGTATGTGTGTAGAGAGTGACAGATAACGATGAATGCCTCACGAGGTGGCAACATTGTATTAGACAGTATTTCACTTTATTTCTATCTGTTCACGCTGTTTTATCAATCTCATATTTCTTCTGATGTAACTGATGAAAGCGGCACACGTGGTCAAAAGCTTTATTTTTTATTAACTGTTGTTTTTCTTGATTTACAGGATTCGTAATTTAATTTTCAGCTGCTTTGATTGTCTTGTCTTCTTATAACTTCTGTAGAAAAGTACTACTCTATACATATGCTGTAGATACAAAATATATAGAGCCGTACATATAGACGTTAGGATACAAAAGTAGCCGTTGTGAAATGGAAGATCTTCTTCCCACACTTGTATATATAGGAGGCTAGTTGCAGTTTTTTCTCTCAAGCAAGAATACAATAATACATTGATTCTTCTTCACTTCCGTGTCTACTTACTGGTCTGCATTCAAGTTTTTCCTCATCCTTCACACATTTCTCTCTTCTTCAATTCCTTCCCAGTAATTGTTCTTCTACAATTTCCACATGGTATCAGAGACTTCCGATTCTGAACTGTCTGAAGAACTGTGATACTGATTTTCAATCTTTGTTCAAAAATCCAGTTTGCTAGAGAAGAACTTGAGTTCTGTACTAATTTCAAAACTATGTGCTTTAAACCAATTTCAAGACTCGAAAACTACTAGGCTGAGAAACTCGGTCTACTGTTTTTCATCAGATTCAAGCCACTGAAATTCCTCCTTTCAAAACTCCATCAGTTGTCTACAAATTCAATCTCACAAGATCTAAACTTCATCCCTCTTCTAAACTTAGTCTCTCTTTTAAACAGTCATGACAAAATCCAGAAAGAAGAAAAGAAAGTGACGATAGAAGAAGTAGATTACAGGGAAGAAAGAAAGTGTTTGGAAAAGGAGAAGAAAAGGGTGTCAAGCAATTAATGAAGTAGGGAGTAGGGTGGCCAACTGGAAAATTGAGGTGACATGTCTTACAACGAGAGAAAGGAAAAATTAGTAACGGAGAGGTAATGGAGAGGTGGCACAACGCATGTGTGCCACCTGGAATCGCACTCACAACTCAACCATTTTTTCTTCTCTGGTCCCATCGTTACCTTCTTCAAAAGCAGAGTTTCTCTTCATTCGTGTCTTCAAGAATTCTTTTTAAAGGCATCTCAAAAGGCAGTGTAAACTCCTTTAACATCACCATGTTTGCGAAAGGCTAGAGAAATTGAATCATTCGACAACTCAACAGAGAATTTGTTCAGATCGACTTTGCCAGAATTAGGCGGATGGCATCATGCCTACACCAAAGAAGATTAGGTTTGGTGTGGAGACTGGTTCTTCTCGGTGCAGATTCCCTATCTAATTTCTTTGTTCAACTTCATTGTTTGATTAAAATCTGGAGTGTTTTTTTTTCTGTGCATCTGCTTGATTTATCGTTGGGCTTGCGCGGGTGTGAAGAGCAATCTGTCTACTTTCTAAAGTTGGCAGAGGATCCCTTCTCATTAAAGGCAAGACTGTGTATCTGATGGCCTCTCCAAAATTCTCCCGGCATAAGATAGGAATCACTGAACAAAGTTAAAACCTTTACGTAGCAAACTGTGGGCCAATCGGCTAAGACCAGCTGGTTTGGTGGTCAGTCTGGGTACAGTAGCCAACAATTGCCGGACTCTTTTCTGAAGTTTCACCATTTTTCTGTTCCAGAAGCAGATGATTGAAAGAGGAGGTTTTTTGAGGTGAAATCTTTCTAACCATTATTTTTCCTTCACTTTTCTTCTTACACTCTTTTGTTCTGAAAAAAATACAGTGTTTCTTCTGTTTGAAAAAGGAAAGGGTAAAAAATGTTGCATCTGAAAATACGTGTCTGAAGATAGAAAAATCTAGACAAATCTAAGGTGAAAGATTTGTTTTCTCATTAAGGGACACGTGTTCTATTGATTACATGTGTTGCATCCAAGTTGCCACTTCCACACTTGACGTTATCTCACTTTCTTCCTTTAATATACCTGCACTTATTTAAAGTGTACATATATTTACAGTGTTAAGTTAATACTACAAAGGACAAATTATGTGGCCAGCTGTCCTAATAAACGATGGTAGGAACATTTTTTTTTTCTCGGCACAAGAACTTCTCTCACTCGCGCCAAAGTCCTTCACATCATTTCACTTCTGCCATCAAGGCTCATTATTTCTTCTTGAATCCATCTTCCTCACAGCTTCATTATACTCGAAAACGTCATCTGATCATATTTCCACTTAACGAAATCTACTATACAAAGCTTCATCGTCTAAACACTTCCACTAAAGGTTCTATCCAAGTTGAAAAATTTATCCAATATTCATGGCTATTAAGTTCAAATTCTTTCAAGAGGCTATGAAGAGCCTTGGTCATGAACCGAAATCTTCTCATTTAAGAGGCTATGAAGAGCCTTGGCCTAAAAGCCGGAATCTTCTCAATTGGCTATGAAGAGCCTTGACCTAAAATGCTGGAATCTTCTCAATTGGCTATGAAGAGCCTTGGCCTAAAAGGCTGGAATCTTCTCAATTGGCTATGAAGACCCTTGGCAAAAAAAAGAAGGCCGGAATCTTCTCAATTGGCTATGAAGAGCCTCGGCCTAAAAGGCCGGAATCTTCTCAATTGGCTATGAAGAGCCTTGGCCTAAAAAGGCTGGAATCTTCTCAATTGGCTATGAAGAGCCTTGTCAATATAGCTGAAATCTTTCCGATCTATTTATCTATGAAAAGCCATAAATCTCTAAGGCCATATGGCTGTTCTCAAGGCCATTGAGCCATCTCTAAAGGCCCTTTAAAGGGGATTCTTGAACTACTCTCATAAATATATTTTTTTTACAGTGTATACCTCACGTGTTTTCCTTATATTTTGGTTTCTATATTGTGAGCAATTTGGTTAAAAATGGATGTTATCTCCATGACTGCATTATTTCTACTGATAAGCCTCAGGTTCCTCTTCTCTCATCCTCTTGCACCCTCTCATGTAATTCAACGATCGGGTGTGCATGTAATAATCAGAGTTTGGCTCAAGCTTTCTTTGCATTCTGTGTTTTCAGTCATAAGGCAGTATGTTTGGACAAGTGTTTTATGCACAGGTGAGTTTTTTTTTTGATGATGGTATGCTACTGTGTATCATGTACAACCTTGTTTGTAAAATATTCTTGGTGATCTATCACTGTTAAAAGGGGGTTCTCTTCCGTTTATAAGGGTGGTTGTTGGATCTCTGTATCTCTCCACCCATGTGAACAGGATGTTATATGGAGGTTGTGATTAAGCCCTCTCGTGTGTTCTCCTCATGTTGGGTTATATGTTTCAGGGAGAATTCTTGGTCTTCCTTTGTCTGGCTATATGTACGTTATTGTTTGCCCATCCTTCTTTCCACTATTATTTTCTAGGGCTATGGTCTTATGTTCATTTCCTGGTTAACCCAAGTTATTTCAATAAGCATTATGATTTATTGTTTTCTGATTGGTCTGGAAAACTCTTACCTTGGTAATTTTTCCAGTTGTGTATCTGGTGTATAAAAAAAAAAGTTTTAGTATGGATAAAATTATTTCATCCTTCATTCAATTTCTCTCACTATTGTTGCGCATTTCATTTGTTCATTTATTGATGGCGTGATATCTTGTTTCTTAAACTCTTCTTAATGAATAATCTCTGAATCTAGGGTATTTAAGTTCAAAATTTACGCAGTATCTCTCTGGGATTGTTGGCTGAAACCACCGATAAGGTTTTGAGTATCTATTTCTAAATAGTATTGTTAAAAGCTCTTAAACTCTTACATTTTTTTTGTCTCTATTATTTGCCATATATTTCTAGTTCCTTTCTTCTTATGATCGTTTGGTGACTATACAAATCTGTGGAGATAACCTCAGTCCAGGAACTACTCTCTGCTTGTAAGTATTTTCATTTCTCAACAACTTGTGTTTAACCTAATGGCATAGTAATTGGTAATTCAATTGTTATAGTTGATCCATGTGAAATATTCTGCTCAGTTAAAGGTGAAGGAGATTAATATAGGAAGAAGTGATGGTATCGATGTAAAAGAATAGTAAGTAGGTGAACTTGCAGTGTGTAGTCCTTGTCAACTTTGGAAGAAACAAGTAATATATTAAAATATTCTGTTCATGTGTTGGGATAACCAATGTGAATTTTTAATGCTTTCTTTTTAAAAGTCAGGTTTTTGCATGTAGCTAGTTTCTATCAAGCCACCTGGCCAAGGAAAATATTTTAACTAATAACACGTTGGCTGGATGAATTCCAATGTATACACGTGAATGCTGAATTTGTAGGAAGAGTTGACTTGTCAAGATCTCACATTTAATGCACCGGGGTCTTGTATTTGATGCTGAGTTTGAAAAAAAAATATTTTTTGATAATACTAACTTATTGAAATGTTAAGACGTGAGAAATGTCTCAAATGGGATCATATGATCTTTGAAAAGAAGGCTTTAACGAAGTTCTTGTTGATTCTTGGTCCAAGTATATAATAAGTTAAGGATTATTTACTGTTATAAACACCTTTCACACTAATTAGCCTTGTGGTGATATATTTGCAGCATTCTAGGATTAAGTCTATGATGCTAAGCAATTTATTTCACATCCATCCTTAGAGTTGTTTTTATATTACAATACATTTTGCACATTGTGAATCTTGTTCTTATTCTCTGTACTAACCAAATTTTCGAGATCTTCCTTCAAAGGAAGATTTATAAACTGCAGGTGATCCCATTTGTTTGTAGGAATTTGTTTTATCACTAATCTTTATTTTGCAGGGATGAAAAATATATTTTTGCAGGTATATCTTTTGCAGGTGGTACCAATGATTGGAGGCTATACTAATGTTGTGTGCAGGTACCTATCCGGCGGCATAAAGAATTCAACAATTGAAGGACAACCATGGAAAGATAGAAAAGAGTCAAAGAAAGATGGATGAAGTTCTATTGAAGACTTTCCCAATAATGAAGCATATATAGTTCAAACATAGTTGGTACAAACTTAGTTGCATTCGGCTATGCACTAAGTTTGAGGGGGAGTGTAGAAAAGTACTACTCTATACATATGTTGTAGATACAAAATATATAGAGCCGTACATATAGCCGTTAGGATACAAAAGTAGCCGTTGTGAAATGGAAGATCTTCTTCCCACACTTGTATATATAGGAGGCTAGTTGCAGTTTTTTCTCTCAAGCAAGAATACAATAATACATTGATTCTTCTTCACTTCCGTGTCTACTTACTGGTCTGCATTCAAGTTTTTCCTCATCCTTCACACATTTCTCTCTTCTTCAATTCCTTCCTAGTAATTGTTCTTCTACAATTTCCACAACTTCCAAATATATTTTCCCCCTTTTTATAGTTTAATTTAGTATATCATCTCACTAAACAGGCTTATAGCAATATTGGAACAACAAAACCTTCTATTGGGTGTGTTTGTATGTCTGTCCAATGAACTTTGTTGAAGAACGTTGCATGATGCACATATCAGCTTTTGCACTTTCCTTTTGATTGTATTGTGAATGTTTTCTACTATATTAAGCAGGAAATGCTGTATTTCATGGCTTTAACTATTTTATTTGCAGATTTTTTTTCCATTTTTTGTAACTTAATTTAGTATATTATTTGATTAGAAGGTGTATAACAATATTTTTACAAAAATCGAGGCATAAGCTCCTCATCTATCCCCACCGCCTATTTCCTCCACTATTTTAGAAGTGCTTCGACCATTGCTGGTTTTTTATATGATTATTGCATTTTGCAGTAAGGGAATTAGGTCAGGATCATTTAGTTTCTTGATTTGTTGTTATGGTGCCCAGCAGGGAAGAAGTACCGAAAGAAATCCACTAATAAATTCAAGGACATGAATATTACTGTGAGAGAATTTTTCATGATTTGTATTTTACCATAGCTTGTTTCACAAATGTTCTTTGGTGTTATTTAGCCCAACCAGAAAAAAGACCAAGGCAAGGGGAAAAATCTAATCAACTTAGTCGTTTTACATTTTACCTTGATCTCAATATCAGCCGTCATATTATTGAATGTGGGATCCTTTCATCTTATCTACTTGATCATTTCTATTATGTGTTCAACTATTGGAATTGTGGCATTCCTTTGAAGTGAGACAGGAAAGAATTAACTCTCAGTCCATTTATGTTGGTTTAATTCCGGTGTTGACAGGTAAATTTAAATTAGATAGCATGCCATGATGAACCTGTTTCTGTTTTGTCTATGAATTTAGACTTCTCAGGAAGGATTTCATAATTATGCAATCTTTTTTTGTAAATTGGAGACCAAGTAAGTTTTCTTGTCAGCAACAATAGCTCTCATGATAATTTGTGATTTCTTGCACCTTGCTTCCTTCATTACCTGATACTTTCTCTTGATGGATTTCTCTTCCATATACTTGGCGGATTGGTAAGTTTCTGGATGAATGTTTGATGCACAATACACAATATTAATGCAAATAAAGTATGGTGTTGTTATACATAGATCAGAAAATCGGTCATATGCTTTTCTTTGTAAGTGCTACTAAAAACTAATCTTCGTAAGAATTGTTGAGCACGTTGTTCCAACAAGCACCCTGCATCTCTTGTGCTTTCTCGGATTTTTCACCAAAAATTTTGACTCGACTGACGCAAAATATGCGGATGAGGTTTATTCTTCATGTTCTTATGTCCAATGATGTGTCACTTAAAAAGAGGTTAACTATATTTTTGTTTCTGTTTAATTTCACCAGGATTCTCTATTACGGCAAGTAAGGGATACCTGTAAAGTGTAATGCAATTAAAAGAAACTACTTGCCATATTTTCACTCTTGGTGAAATGCAATTTGTTAAGTAGATGGATGACTTGCAATCACAACCGGAGATCTCTTGGTTCATGGTATGTGTGTACACTAATTAATAAAGATGACTTAATTCACCATATATCTTGGTGTCAGGCTTTGAGCTCATCTTAGTTCCTGGAATACCCATGCGCCACCAGCGTACCTTGGATTCCTACCATGAAGTGAGTTGTTGAGTCCTTATGTCTTTTAGTTTCTTACAAGTTATGCCTAAGTTGCTATAAAAATAAAGGGTCGTGTACTCTGTTCATCCATAGCTGAAATTTTCGCCTAGTATTATCCTGACAAAGAACTTGTAAAACTTAACCGAATCTTATGGTCTTTAAACTTCATACTATTGTTTTATATACTCAAACCAATTCCCGGTAAAACTCAAGATATAGAGTTTTGGGAAATTGTGGATTATAACGTGGATTCAAACTTCATACTATTGTTTTATATACTCAAACCAATTCCCGGTAAAACTCAAGATATAGAGTTTCTCCTGATGGATTTCTCTTCCATGTACTTTATCGGTCCAGAAACCTGATAATCTTGTGGTGCATGAGGATGAGGGCGACTCTGAAAGTTTTGAATCCGAGTCCCAAGAGGTTGCTGCTGGGACTATGTTATTGGAGCAGGTGAAGCAAAAACAGAAATCTGGTGGTGGCAAGAGGGGTAGGAAGAAGAAAGGGTGGAAGAGGCGATGCTACCTAAATTTTGTATGAAGATAAGCAGTGGAAGGTGGAATTTCCTTATGTTCAGATGGACTTTCTCTGTTGCCTTACGTCTGATCATGCCCCTGCAGTTCTATACGTTGATGATAAGGCTGGGGGCCTAAACCAGTTAGATGATGAGACACCAAGACTTTAAGATGATATTGCAGAATAATTGGCAGAAAAGTGTCGAAGGTAACCCCCTAAAAGCTTTACACCAAAAGCTGAAAAACTTGAAGGCACCACTCAAGAAGCTAAATAACGAACATTTCAGTTATATTTCAGACAGGGTGGATATAGCTAGGCGTGACGTGGAGGATGTGCAGACTACTTTGATGCGTTCACCTCATAATACAATATTACAGCAAAAAGAAAGGAATGTGCTTATGGTGTATGCTGATCTCTTATAGGCGGAGGAGATGTTTTATAAAGAAAAGACACGAGTGAAATGGCTTAAGAAGGGGGATAATAACTCTAAATTCTTCCAGAAGAACGTAAAAGGGCATCAAGTGAGGAATTGTATCCTGCGTGTCCAAAGTGATGATGGTAGCTGGATTGAAGGGGAAGAGGCAGTCAAGGTTGAGATAGTGGCGTTTTACAAAAAGCTCTTCACTGACAGAGGACAGTGGGCTGACAGTGCTCTGGATGGTTTGAGGCTGGCTACTCTCACTGAGATGCAGCAGTTGAGCTTATTGAAAGAAGTGACTGGAGAGGAGATCAGGCATGCTGTATTTACAATGAAAAGTGATAGAGTCCCGAGTCCTGATGGGTTCTCAGTGGAATTCTTCAAGAGCAACTGGGAAGTGGTTGGTCAGGATGTGATAAATGGTATTAAGTGGTTCTTTAATACGTATGAGATGGACCCTGCCATCAATGCTACGGCCATCTCCTTTATTCCTAAGAAGCCTAATGTTGCCAGTGTCCGAGATTTCAGACCCATTGCCTGATGTAATGTGGCATACAAGATAATAACAAAGCTCATGACAGCTAGATTGAGACCAGTGCTGCAGCTTCTCATTAATAGGAATCAAGGTGCATTCTTGGATGAGAGGCTCAAACAGGAGCATATTTGGATAATGCATGATCTGGTGAAAGGCTACAAGGCTAAGGGGGGGTTCTCCAAGATGCGTAATTAAGATTGATATAATGAAGGCTTACGATACTGCACGCTGGGGGGTTTCTATTAAGAGTTATGAAAGTTATAGGGTTTCCTGCTAAATTTGTTGAATGGACATGGCAATGCATATCCTCGGCTCACTTTTGTGTCTGCATTAATGGAGAATTGGTGGACTTTTTCAAATCTCAATGTGGGTTACGTCGAGGGGACCCTATATCCCCCTATCTCTTCTTACTAGTCATGGAGGTCTTTGGCAAATGTTGGGTAAAACCTTTGATGAGGGTGAGCTGGTATATCATCCTAGATGTTGGGCATTGAGGTTGTCCTCTGTGCCTTTGTAGATGACTTGTTTGTCATGGCTAAGGCTGATGTGTCTACTTTGAGAGGTATATGTGTGTTACTTGATAAATTTGGTGCTATGTTTGGCCTTTGTCCGAATAATGAGAAGAGTTCTATGTTTGTGGCGGGGTGTACACCAAAAGAGGAATGACGGATGACTGAAGCTATTGGTTTCCAACTTGAGCAGCTCCATGTCCGATACCTTGGGGTTCCCTTGGTTGCTTCTAGACTGAAGGTGGGTGAATGTCAGCCTCTCTTAGATAAAGTGATGGGGAGGATCAACAGTTGGGCTAATGTTAAGCTAACATACGGGGAAGATTACAACTTATCAAATCTGTGGCTTTGAACATCCAATCATATTGGTCTAATGTTTATTTGTTGCCTAGACGTGTGTTGAAGCATATCAACAGCTTGCTCTCTCAATTCCTCTGTAAGGGGCAGCTGGTACACAGAGGAGGTACAAGAGTATAATAGGAACATGTGTGCTAACTGGCACGTTATGGGTTCGTTATGCCATGTTGATGGCATCCTACACTTTAAGCAACGGCTCCTGCTGCCTGACCATGCCACGGTTGCACAAAACATTAGACCTCCACCCCTGCTATGTGATGCTGAGGACAATTTAACTAAGCAACTTGCTCTATATATGCAAGATAAGTACTTATGCCTTCAACATGAATACATAGTTTTGGTCATAACCTTTTTATGTAATAATTTTCTCCATCTGACCCAGTCATAAAGTACGATACGCCTTCAACATGAATACAATTAGTGGCCTTGATGACAAAATATAAATGTTTCTTCCTTGTAATTCTAATCGGCACTAAAAAATTATGATTAGTTCTTTTTATCTCAATTTCACCTCTATAGAATTTAGTATATAAACAAATAGAACTTAACAATTAAAATTTCATATCACTGCCCTACAAACTTCACAATGCAAATGACGAAGGTTATGATCAAACATATGCTGTTACTCCTTTCAGCGGCACAACCATATTTGTATATTTATTCAATCTACCTAATCAATTATACATAAAACAAACTTAAGTATTAAAGGTGAAAAGGAAAAGCTTACTTTCAACATCGCATCAAAGTTGGTTCATATTACTCGGCTGGTGCTATTCCCCGAAATCCACTCGGATGAATTATAAGTGTACATTTTCCGGAAAGAAAATCTTATTAATCAGAATAGCATAATCAAGTTATGACCAATCCTACATAGCATTACTGATTATTTACCTCTGCTACTACTCTAGTAACATGAACACTATGTGCTACTAGTAACTTATTTACACGGCATGCGATTTCATCTCGAACACATCTAGAAAGGAGAAACTGGGTTATACAATCATGAACTTTCTGGTTCCTTCAATTAATGTTCATCACTGCTTTCCGAAAGACGTAGCAGCATTCAACAGATTCCTCCAAGGAACTCTATGAAGCCTTAAAGTTTACCGCAATACATTCGAACGGGTCATTAAAGCTGCATAAATGGTGGAGCTCCTCGCGACGGACAATCAATTTCCAAATTTGTCTGGCCTAAGTGCAATCACGCAAAGTGTGTAGTGTATCTCAATCCCTTATCTACCATAATTATCTATTATGTATGATTATTATTTCATAATAACTATGTCATTATTAAGATTACATTATTTATTTTCTCATTAAAAATACCGGGCACAACAGATAGTCCTTAAAGACCAAATCAGTCAAATATAAATATTAAAAATGAAGATGCTCTGAGTGAAACAATTGAGTAAAAACTAAACCATTCCAAACAAATCGATAATCCCCCCCTAGAATTAAATAACTCAGCACATATATATCAGTATAATTGCTTTCAGTATTGGACCAGAATTTCGAAAAGCAAAACTTTAGCTTCCCTTGGACTTGTTTACTGAAATCCTCAATTGAATCTGGTGGAAAGGTAATTGAGATCCCTTAGCTCAATTCTGATATGAAATTACACTACAAGTGGAGAATATGAGCGTCGACAACTGTGGATAGAGGAAATGAGGAAAGGGGGAGGAGATGGTGGCGAGAAATGGCATGAGGAAGGCGGAGAAATGGAAGGGAGGTGGAGATGGTGCTTATCTCCTTTTTTGTCCTTAAAAAACTCGGTGTACTAAGCTTCTGCAGTTGCATACAATCTGGAAAGAGGACGGATCACTTTGCGATATGATATGTCCAGCTTTATTTACATTTTGTGCAAGAAACTGTTTTATTAATTTTCTTTAAAAGACACATTTATCCTGCAGTCTGACTATTTCGCTGTAGAAAATGGTCAGAGTTATCAGTTTGTTATTTTTTTTAAAAGATTAGTAAATAAAGAATCCATAGTTGCTTATAAGCATTTAGGTGTTTATAAGCATTTAGGTACTTATAAGTTAAAAAGCAGTAGAATGGTATCCACATGTTTAATTTTAGCTTATAGGTACCTAAAAATTAAACAAGTTTGACCATATGTTATTACTTTATTATCCATACAGTATTATTATGCTATCACGTTAATTTACTCTTATGGTTAATTTGTGTATTTTAAGTATATAAACATTTATTTTGCCAAACACCTAAATAATTATAAGTTTTTTTCCCAAAACAAAAGCACGAGCGCCAAATAAGATAAAAATATGCCTATATACACTTAACGCTTACAATTTTTTAAGCTATCCAAACACTCTTATTGGGCCATGAAATTATTCGGCTTTGGCAATTATTTACATCCAACAAGCGTAGGTCACAATACCAATTTTGGTTGGGAGAACTCAAAATCGTAAGAGGCAGACAGGGGAGAGAAGGAAACGTAGATCCTCGAGCAACATCCACGTCTTCAAGAGGCGTTCCTCTTTTTATCTTTCCGATGAGCAGCCAATAAGTTCTTACCTCCCGGAGGCCAAGGATTACGCACTTCCGTCCGTTATAATGTCTTTTTATTTGATCGTACATATATACACCCAGAATTAGGTCTTGTTCAAGAATTTCAAGAAAGTTATTTGTGTGATTGGCTTCTCAATCGAATAGTTGTCTCGTATAATCTTCTCAGAAAATGGACAGTGAAGAAGAAGATTTCGTGTTTTATGGCACCCCCATAGCCCGTGAAGAAGAAAACTCTACTCGCAAGCAGAAGGCGCTAGCGGAAGCATCTGGCCAGTTACGCACGCTTCCCGCCTGGAAACAAGAGGTTTCTAATAATTACTTCTTTCTAATCATTGGTGTATCGTTCTTCCAAGTTCACTATCCAACTAGCTTCTAATAGCTTAGGCAGAACTTGAAATTTTATAGTTTGTCGAATGGCTTGCGCAGAAGGTTAGGGTATTTACTGCATGTCTTTTCAATGAATACTCGACAAGTGTCATAAGAATTTCGATTTCTACCTTTATGTGTTTTCAATGAATTACTGTATTTTCCGGAGTCTGCTTCGTGTGCATTTGTTCATTATCTTCGTTTCAAGCTCTCTTCTAGGTAATTTTGCTGAATTTGGAAGCTGAGGATATCCTTATTTTGCATTTAGACTGCAATCGAACTAATTTTTTGGAGAAACTTGGTTCTAGGTCAGAGATGAAGAAGGGAGAAGGAGGTTTCATGGGGCATTTACGGGTGGTTTTTCTGCTGGTTTCTACAATACAGTTGGTTCTAAAGAGGGTTTGTTTTATCTGATACATATGTTCTATCTTCTAACTTTTTCTTGACATTTACGTTATGCCTACTGAAAATTTGATATTGCAGGCTGGACTCCACAATCTTTTATCTCATCTCGTAAGAACAGGGCTGAAGTCAAACAGCAGGATATTTTTAACTTCCTTGATGAAGATGAAAGAGCTGTATGACACCAATCTTTCTTGTGTTCTTTCCCATCATGAAGTCTGGTTGTTTTCCTGACAAAACTGTTGAAACTTGATGTAATATTTTCCGTTTAAGGATTATCAATTTGTTTTTATTTTTGGAAAACCTTATGTAATATCATGTGCCACTGTTTCAGGAACTGGATGCCCGCTCCTTGGGCACAAATATGCAATTTGACACATTTGGTTTCACTGCCACAGAAGTTGCTCGCAGAGAAGCTGAGAAGGAACATCAGAAAAGGTGACACTTTTTTGCTTCGCCAACTGTCTTCTCATTCAATAGATGAGTGGTTGGGTAAAATTTTCCGGTTTCTTCACTTTTTCTTTGTTAATTGATTGACAATCCTACATTTAATGGCAACATTGCTATCATGAACCAAATTTGATGTAGTCGTTGCAAGATTGCCGCTCAATTATTGCATGTTGATTTCATATTTCTGATATCCTTATCATAGTTTTTAGGACGTTCATATTGTTAAAATTATATCCTTTATCGTAGTTTGTCCTTCAGGAATCGGGCTTACAGTGATTATAATATTGTAAATGGTTCTGTTTCTGTGAGTCTGCCTCACTTTTCATCTGTCATTTGCATGTATTGAGCATTGATCTTTCATCTACATTTGTAGGCCCTCAGCTATTCCTGGACCCATTCCAGATGAATTTTTAGCTCCGGCGACAGAGTCTATTGGTCAGTCTCATGTGTTCTTGGCCGTGGGGGGGGGGGGGATCCTCATTCTGTAATAGTTTCTTGTTCTTATCATTTCTTCGCTTATTGATCAGGTGTCAAGTTATTGCTGAAGATGGGATGGCGTCGTGGTCGTTCAATAAAGCAGTCTAGCACTAAATTGCTTCATGGTTTGTAGTTTGTCATTAACTTTCTACAACATTGTATCCATCTTAATAACTATACTAGATTTTCTGGTTCAAAGATTAGTTGACGAAAGAGAAGAATAGGCTAGTTGTTCTTAAGTATAAAGCACTCAGAGGTGGTTTGATGGACTAGTCTGCTGTTTTGATTCATGTCTACCTGTTTGATACTTTTGAAAATGGCGGTGAACTTACATTTGTGGATCCTGCCTTTTTCTTTGGGCTTTCTGGCCCATGGTAAACTGGAAATTTTGTACTTGAGGATCCTTTTACCTTTTGACAACTTCTGTAATATGGTCAATAGTTTGGTGATGGTAGGTGGTAACTTCTGATGGAAAATAGTTCTTGTTTGCGTATGATATCACGGGAAGGAATGCAGACTCTGGTATGAATCAGCTTAAAAAGACCTAGGAGAAATGTTGACAGCAGACCCATATCAAAGATAATGGTATTGAGAGATTGCTAGAGGATCTGAACTTTAGCTTTTAGGGTAGAATCGAGGGCTAAAGGGTTCTTTTATGTTGAATAAATCTGACAACCTTTTGCTGTGGTGCACAAAACCGACGCTCATAGGGCCCTAAAACAGTCTTGTACTGAGTAGCAGAAAACATGACACTCTAAATATACAAACAAAAAGGGAAAATAGGCAAACTAATTAATGAAGCACATGCCTGGCACGTGTACTAAACAGCACCAATTGAAATCTGAAGCTATTGCAAAAGAGAAGTAAAAATTGTAACCCTGTGATCCTTCTAGGAGATTTGATGTATGAGAACCTCAATGCAGATAGCCATGGAGAAGCTACAAAAGCTTTCTTGGTGTCTGATGATACAAAAGATACTGTTGACAGTTCTGAGTTGGTTGGAAATGATGTTGATATTGTGCGACTTTCTGAAAGCACTCCTGTAAGTGTTCCTGCTATAATTTGTCTTATGTTCCTTTAACTGGTACATTTAGGGATTTCCCCCTTTGGTTTGGTATGTTAATTGTTTTTTCCGTCAATGAACAACATCTGGTTCACACACATGCACCTAATGCTGTATAAATTGATTGGATGTTGATAAACATGCCTTCATTTGGATCTAAGGACTTATTACTTATATATTTGCTGCAACATTCATGCCATACTATATTTTGGTCTGAAGATATTTATTACCAATGTATTCCAAAGAAGAAAAAAGAGAAAAAAGAAGATTAAACAACGACTTTTTTTGGGTGGGGGTGGGGGGACGGGGATGCTTGTGTGTGTTTGCTGGAAGGCCCAATAGCTGAGTTTCCAGAATTTCCCCAGTTCTTTTTTGATATGCACAGCAGCCTATAAAATGGAAATATCATACACCTGATAACATATACTAGTCCTGTAAAATTGCAATATAAGTCAAAGAAGTTTTTCTGCTCCCAGGGGTCAGTTTAGGATATTTGAAGTGATATTAACCTTTGTTACTTGCTCTTTCTTTCAGGTGTATGTCCTCAACCCAAAGCAAGACTTGCATGGTTTAGGTTTCGATCCTTTCAAGCATGCCCCTGAGTTTAGGGGTATGAGTTGCTTACATGTTGACTTCCTGTTCTCTTCAATTATGTATCTTAGTATTTTTTAATTAAATTTCTGTTTATAATTTATAAAATTTGTTCTTCTGCTCCAAATTTCAGATAAGAGAAGATCAAAGGTATCAGAAATTTCTGAATTGAAAAACCAGAGACCTTCCACAATGGGAAAGAGCCTTCTTGGCACAAAATGTAACAAATTTTGACTATCTCTAGTTGTTATTCTGGTTTTCCTTGTTCTGTTTTGTTGTTTTTCTTGATAACTTCAGTGCATGAGTTTCGTATGTCATGCTTTTTTTTCCTTTTCCCGTACAAGTAGTTTGTGCTTGTCTCTGTGTTTTAGTTTTCCGGTAGCGTATTTTCCCCCTTATCTTTCTCCCCCCCTCCTTTCTTTTCCTTCCTATATTCTCTCCTGTGCTTAGGCGATGATGTTTGTGACATTGTCTTGAACTTTCCAGACCTCTTTAACTTGTGATGTGAATCATCAGCAGGAAAGATTGCTCCTGGTTTTGGAATTGGTGCTCTTGAAGATTTGGATGCTGAAGATGAAGATGTGTATGACACAGGTGGTTATTATCAATTGGCTGTATTTTTTTGGTCTATTGTTGTTTTTACTATTTTAGGTTGCTTCTTTACATCATATTTCATGTTTGATGCATTTTTGTAGGGTTTAGAACAAGTTTTCTTTAAGGTATATTTTTATTTTTTTTCTTTACTTTAATTTTGCATGTAAATGCTTCTTGTAACTTTTTGCTACTGGTTCCGTACCCCCTTAAGTGAATGATTGTTCCTCCATTTGTTTTTTCAATGTTAAGCTGGAATGGTAGCGGGAGACACTAGAGAAAAAGAGTTTCAAATTGAGTCAAAAGAAGAGACAGTATATAAAATTTAGTTTTAACAACAAAAGAATGCCCTTTTAACATTGTGTGAAACAGGGAGAGCAAAGAGATTCCCCTGAGTAAAAGTTTTAGGTGTTTAGGATCATATTACGAAAAGATGGAGGAATTAACAAGGATGTGATTCGTATGATACAAGCAGAGTGGTTAAAGTGGAGAAATGCGTTAGGTTTTGTTTATGATATGAAAGTACCTTTAAAGTTTAAAGAGAAATTTTATTGGAAGGTAGTAAGACCTGGATGCTGTACGGGTCTGAATGTTAGGCATTCAATTATGAACATGAACAAAGAATACGAGTGACGAAAATGAGAATGTTAAGATGGATGTGTGAAAATACAAGGATGAAATAATAGATGAACATATCAGGAGAAAGCTTGGGTGGCTCCTGTAGATGAGAAGATCACGAAGTTAAGATTAACATGTTATGAACATGTGCAAAAGCGTCATACAGATGCGCGTATTAGATGGTGCGAGACAATAAATGAGGTGCATGATAAACATTGGAGAGGGAGACCAAATAAGACATGGAGAGAGACAATAAGGAGTAACATGACTTATATGACAATTGAGGAGCATATGGTCAGTGATAGAACACAATGAAGATGATTGATTTATGTAATCGATGTAATATATGTAGAAACACAGAATAATACTCACTGTATACAGTAAATACACACTTTATTCATTAGAATACACATGTAAATACACATCTACACATATACTGTAGGTTTACACAAGTATAAAGTTAGAATAATGTTATATATCACTATTTTATTGATAATGTTCTAGCCGTTGGCTTTAGTATAACTATTGGCATTAGCCCATGCAGTGCAACCTGTACATAGATTTTAGCCGTTAGAGCCTAATGTATTGTTCTCTTATATAAAGAGCCTTATTTGTACATTCGAAATAAGTCTGAAATATAATCGTTCAGCCTCCAACTCTTTCTATATGGTATCAAAGTATTAAACATTATAAAGCCGTATCATTTTTCATCTAATTTATGGCTTCTCATCTTGAAACTAGTGAGACTGAAGCCACTTCCACTTTTGAACAACTTTTAGGAGCAGAGTCCAAAACTTCTTTTGATAATGCTCCTTTTATGATTGCAATTCATAAGTTAACTGGAAACAACTACCGTCCATGCAACAGGGCAGTTGAAATATTTATCATAGGCAGGGACAAGGAAGACTATCTCTTTGGAGATGTAATCATTCCAGCCTCTACATACACAAGATTTAGAACTTGGAAATCTGAGAACTCTATGATAATGTCATGGCTTATAGAGTGAATGATCCCTAACATAAGTGGTAATTTCATTTTTATTTCTATTGCAGCTGAGACATGGTCAGGTGCAAGAGAAATGTACTCAAAAAAAGATAACACATCTGAGTTATATGAACATGAGACTCAGACATTAAGCAAAGAGACTTGCATGTCAATAAATACTACACTCAGTTGGCTAGAATCTGGAGACAAATATTTGAAGTCTACTAATGGACATGTCAAGCTGACGATCAACTTTATAAGAATATTATTGAAACAAAAAGAGTCTTCAGATTTTTGACTGGATTACACAAGGATCTTGATGCTGGTAGAAGCAGAATTCTTAGTACTAAACTTTTATCAAATCTTAAGATTGTTTTCTCTAAAATAAGACATGAGGAAAGCAGAATGAAACTGATTGTGGAATCTCTTCCTACCCTAGCTATTGAAGGCTCTACCCTTCTTGTGAATAATGGATCTACTATTACTAATTCTTCTAGCAATGTAATCAGAATGCTGGTTCAACTGATCTCCAAGCTATTGCATTTGGAACTAGAAGGCTAGGGACATCTTATCAGCATGACAATGATGTCCTTTTGTAGATATTGCAGAAGTCAGGGTATTTGATTGATGAGCTTTGGAAATCACATGGAAAACAGGAGAAATAAAGCCACCTAGGCCAACCAACAATCCCTGGGATCCACAAAAGCTTATACTGCCAATTTAGTAAACAATTATTGACCAACTAATGGAAATCCATCTTTGTCTACACAAAATTAGATTGAGGCTCTACTCCAACTGCTAAGCAAACAACAAATTTCTCCACCAGTCCAAGCAACTATGGCATATGCAGGTAAAGTTCAAAACAGTAAGGATCATCTTTGATTGGTTCAGGAGCTTCTGATCATGACTTATAATAAAAAAATCTCTTATTTTTCTATGATCCTTTTGCTAGTTCTAAGATTTTTTTTTTTTTTTTTGCAATGCCTTGAGTGGACAAGGTCAGGCAGTACGCTCACTAGATCCATCATACTCTTATTAAAGTACACTGAACACTCACTTAGAGAATAGTTAGACTAACCAATAAACATTTTTTATATGATGTCTTGCATGTTTCTAGTTGGATTTTAATTTAATATTAGTCGAAAAAATAACACAAGAAAATAATTGCTTAGCATGGTTCTCAACTTTTAAGTTGTTTATAGGGGAAAACTATGAGGGAGATGAGTGACAGTGATAAGAAACTAGCAGGGCTCTTCATTTTACAAGCTGAAGAAATAGAACAATTCATGAAACAAGCTAGCCTGTCAAAAACTTATGCATGTGTAAGGTCAAATAGCGACCAACTTTTGCAATGTCATAGGAGATTGTGACATCCCAACTTTATGTACTATTATGAAAGTTGATTCAAAGAAGATTCAGGATGAAGTGTGTCAATTAGCTAAGCATACTAAGGCTAGTTACCCTGCTAAGATCTATTAGTCAACTCAACCTTAATCTTATTGGGACTTTCTAAGATTGTTAACATAAATGGTGCTAGATGGTTTGTTACTTTTGTTGACGATCATACTAGAGGAACATGAGTTTATTTGATAAAGCATAATTTTGAAGTAAGACAGATCTTTAATAATCATGTAAGTTCAATAAAAAATCAGTTTGAAGCTACAATCAAAACACTAAGATTTGATAATGGAGTAGAGTACTTGGACAAAACAGTTAGAGAATTCATGAACAAGAAAGTTTCTGGAGTATAATTCACATTATAAGGACTGCACCACTTGGAAATGATAATTATACACATGAAACTAGAGAAAATAGTATAAGAAATGAACATGAAGAGACGGTAAATGCTGATAATCTAAATTTAGGAAAGAGTAAGAGAGTATATTAAGTATCCTCTGTACAATTTCTTGATGTATGAGAGACTCCGCCCCCTTTTAAAGGTCTTTACCAGCTTTTTAGATAACCATACCAAAAACAATTCAAAAAGCCTTTATCATTCATCACCGAAAGGCTGCTGTGAATGAAGAAATATATGCATTACTTAAGAATGAAACTTGTGAACTTGTACCGTTAATTAAATGTATCAACTCAGTAGGGTGTAAATGTGTTCTCTGCCAAATACAATACAGGTCCGACCGTGAATAGGTTTAAGGCAAGATTAGTAGCCAAATGCTTTACTCAAACATATGTGATTGACTACTTGGAAACCTTTGCTCCTGTGGATGGGGACTTAGTCTAACGAGATATTAAGAATGCATTCATAAATGTAGATTTACAAGAGGAAGTGTTTATGCACATTCCCTCTGGGTTTAGTATTGATGCAAATCAGAATATGATTTGCAGATTGAAGAAATCTCTTTATGATCTTGAACAATTACATAGAGCATGGTTTAAGAAGTTTACCAAAGATGTTACAAAACATGGTTTTAAACAAACACAGAGTGGTCACACTTTATTTACAAGACTCACTGAAACAGATAAAATTACTATTCTTATTGTGTATGTAGATGATATTACTCCTACACAAAATGATATACAAGGTATACAACTTATAAAAGAACAGCTATCCATAGATGCCAAGCTTGAGGGAGAGTGACTGCTTTTTACTCCTCCAAGTGATCAAATATGCTTATTAGATAGAACATGTTTCATCAAGCACATCTTCACCAAACCAGTGTCTGCAAGGATATTTCAGACATTAGCAGTCAAGTTTTGCTGTATAAACATACATGCCAAGCTTGAAGGAGAGTATAGAAATGCATAGAATAATACTCACGTATACAGCAAATACACACTTTATACATTAGAATACACATGTAAATACACATATACACTATACTATAGGTTTACACATAAGTATAAATTATTAGTTCACTATTTCAGTGATAATAGCAAGTTCTAGCCATTGACTTCAATATAGCCATTTACCAAAAAAAAAATAAAATACTTCAATATAGCCGTTGGCAGTGGCCAAGGCAGTGCATCTGCGCATAGATTCTAGCCATTAGAGGCTAATATATTGCTCCCTTATATAAGGAGCCTCACTTGCGCATTCAAACTACGTCTGAAATATACTTTCAGCCTCCAACTCTTTCTATAATGTACATGGTATAAGATGTAAGTGAAAATTTTAGGTAATTAGACCTAAATCATGGTTGAAATGACATGATAGTTTTGAAAGATGTGTATTCTAAAGGCACCTATTATGTATTAGGTATTTAGATATGCATAAGGAGGGCAGTATTTCAGTTATGAGTCAAATACAAAAACAAAAAACAAAACAAAAATAAAAATAAAAATAAAGCGCAGAAAAATTGATTGATCTATATAGCCGAATCTACATAGTGAAAAAAGTGAGAAAAAGGATTGAGTGTTACTGCTGCTTTCGTCGGCAAATTCAGGAAGTTGGATTTACATCAGCTCTGTTCCGTTTCAAGGAGCTCTTTTGTTTTCCTAATATTGTTAGATTAAGGTCACATCCCATATCTTTCCTACATCTTAAATCATTGGCTGCCTTTCTAGCTGCCTGGTCCACAGAATTTGAGCAGGACTCTGGTTGTCACCGCAAGGTATGTGCCTTTTCTATCCCTGGCACTCTTGTCTTTATATGGTCTGATGAGCTGTCAATTCTGTTTCGTATCTTTAGCCCGTCACATGAGTGGCTCCTTTTAGCACTTTGAGAGATGCCAAGGAATCTAGGCTCTTACCAAAGCATGCCATTACTATCTCATTTAAGAATATACCAGATTTGGCGGTAGCATATCTTATGCTTTGCTTCCAGTCATTTGTCATATTTTTGCAAGCCTGTCCGTAACCAGATTCCCATCCTGTATGTGTGCACAAGTTGCAATTCCCATTGACGTCCCAGTGATTCCTGACTGTCGTTTATTAACAGCAGTGCTCCATGATTGTCATTTACAACCCACTTCTTGATACGTACTTTATCTGCCAGAGAATCCGTTTTAGCTAGAGCATAGAAGTTTTCTTGTACCAAGATGTCAGGCTGTTTGTAGTTTATGTTCCGAATCTTGAAGTTCTGCTTGGAAGACCGGACATCCCTCTATCACATACATGAGTAGTCATCTCGTTTTCTCAGATGACATTGGATGGGGATATCTTGGTTTTCCTTTTGGAAAAACTGTTAAACCTTGCTTATTTGTACACACTTTTTGACTTTGCATACTCCTTGACAATGTCTATATCTTGACATTATACCCTTTGACAGTTCTGGTAACATCTTTTGTCAGGTTACCACTTCGAGGCTTCTTATGTTGAAGAAATTGACGAGCCTGCTAGACCAATGATTGACATGAAGAGGTTGGAAAGAATTGAAGATGGAGTCTTGTCAGGTTTTAAAGCTGCATCAAATTCCGATTTCCAGCTGGAAAGGTAGTGCTGGCTTGAACTTGTGAAATTATAAAATCCATTAAAGCTACAACATCTATTTAACAGCTATCAGGTTCCGGTGTGAATTATGAAGTCTGTGAAGCATAGGCAGCTATTTCTTAATTAATAAACTGTCGCATGTGCTAGTTATGTAATTTTCACGAGAAACCCATCATGTAGTCTTTTGCATTTGGGAAACTACTGTTTTGCATTTGGGAAACTACTGTAAGAGATTGTGATCAGTGCTTACTTGCACATCTACTCAAGGTAGTTCTGATTATTTTCATCTTTGTATCATCTTGAGCATTGAAACCAAATTTTCAAGTGTCTTGTAGAGAGGGAGGTTGCTTACTGTGGTGAGACATAGGAAGGTGAAGTTAGTATGTTGGTGAGACATTTTCTTACTCTTATATCAAGCTCTAAGCGTGTTTAGTCGTTTATTTTCCCTTGTGCAAAGGTAATTATTTATGTAAAGAGACACGTCAGATGAAGGTTGAGGTGCATAGTCTGAAGTAACTATGACACCCATATCATCCTGTGAATGGACCTTCTTATATTGACTATTGATTATAACTTAGATAATTTAGAACTTTAGGAATAACCTTCTCATATTACACTGAATTGTCTCATATGATATTGGTTTTAAAAAAAAAGAATAAAGAAAAAGAAAGCGGTGGTGGTGGTGTTGTCTGTGTATAAAATCTTTTGCATGGATTAAGGCCTTAGCTAACTGAAATTCCATTGCCTCCAAACCAAACTTCATAAGAAGCTTAGATGCTGGGTATGCATTCCCGTTGGAAATTTTGCTGCCATGGGTGTCTTTGAATAATAACTTACATTACAGATCATCGGGTAAATGAAGTTGAAGGGGGCAGGTTTGGGGAAGTACTGATGCAGGGGGATGGATTCTGGGAAAGAGGACAACTGATGCTCCAAAAGTTTTAACTTTCTTTGCAGCTTCTAGATTTTGACTTATATTCTGTGTTTACAAGGAGGTGGTTCTCTTCATAGTTCCTTCTCCTTAAGCCTCTAGTAACTCTGCCTTTTTTACATGTTTGCAGATATGATCCTCCACTAATACCAAAGGATTTTGTTCCTCATCATAAGTTTGCAGCGGCCTATGACCCTGGAGATAAATTTGCCGAAGTTGTTCCTCACGAGGCTCCTCCTCCAGAGAGCAATGATCTTAAAATCTTGATTGATGGAATGGCGTCTCTAGTAGCTCGTTGCGGCAAATTGTTCGAGGATCTATCAAGGGAGAAGCATCAGACAAACCCATCATTCAGTTTTTTGTTCGGAGGTGAGGGGCATGATTATTATGATCGTAAGATTTGGGAAGAGCAAAAAAAATGCCGTGATCATCCCAGACTACTTTTGAAGGGGCAAACGTCTCAAAATGCTGAGAAGATGAGTGCAGAAAGTCGCGGCAAACTTTTAGGAGAAAGGCCTCTTGAGATAAGCAGTAATGAGTCTGCTTCTACTGCTGAAACAATCAATTTACAATTTCACCTTGGGGATACATTCACAACACCAGCATCTCTTGTGAGTATATCTATCATAATTATCTTACTCGCTTTTGTTTACCACCAAATTTTATATTTTGTTGGCGTAAAATCATCGTTTTATTGATGTTTTTGCCTTTTCACCTCCTGTAATTATATGTAGTATGAACTACCAGAAGAAGCGAAACCTTTCCGAGATGATCAGGCAAAACAGGAAAGATTTGAGCAGTTTTTGAAAGAAAAATATCTTGGAGGCCTTCGCTCTAAAGATGCTGGTGGGGCAAGTAAAATGTCAGAAGCTGCTCGCGCTCGTGAACGCCTCGAGTTTGAAGCTGCTGCAGCTGCTCTTGAGAACGGGAAAAGCGTGACCCAAAATAAAAACTCCAGTGACTTGTTAACAGGTGTACTGACATCTTCCAGATTGCAATTTACTTCTGGAGTACAGGAGGTATGAATCTGGAAACGCTATTTGTGATTATAATCTTTAACGTGACATTTTACTCGGACGAAATTTTTACAGAAGACAAAAGTTGATGAAGAATTGACAGAAAGAACAAAGTATCCAAGGCGGGAAGAATTTCAGTGGAGGCCGTCACCGCTTTTGTGCAAACGCTTTGATTTGACCGATCCTTTTATGGGGAAGGTACTTTTTTGTGTGGTGGACTTTGTTACGTACACCTCAATATGTAGAAATTGCGTGTCAAGGAGACGTTTCTTTTTCATTGAATTTCGACTTTTAGTGGTATGTAATATTATTTAAGCCTTCAAATGGGGCATTTAGTAAGTACAGGACATTACCTGCTTTAGTTCCAGTCCTTAGTGGCTCCATTGTGCTTATGGCCTACCTACTTTTCCTCTACGGAAGAAAACTATTTAGCCAGAAATGCTCTCCGTGCTGGTTAAAATTGAGTAGGATTAGTAAATGAAAGCTAGTAGCTACATATGCAGTAGGTTTTCAGGAACAAAGCTTCAGATCACCATGCTGGCTTTACAATTTGTCTTCTTTATTTCACTTGTTACATGGATATGCATTTAGCAGTTTCTGAATAGATTTGAGAATCGTTTTTGAAAGAGGAAGAAGATTAATTTCTAATTAGAGTTGCAGTATTTCATAGATTGGGACCTACCTACGGTGGTCTTTAGGGGCCTACTAGGTTTAGTGCTTTTAATTGTCAATTAGTCCTTGACAGCCAGAGAAAGAAATTCTATCTGGGATTAACTGAAGCCGAAAATATCTGACTGGAATGTTTCCACCTTCTTATAACAATCCATGCAAGATATACATCGTTCGAAGCAGTCCTCTTCAGAAAGTACAAATATGGAAAACAACGCTCTGTCCTCCTTGTTTTCTAGATTATATGCAAAGATTTGCCAAATACCTCCCTTACAATTGAAAAAGAGAAATGGAATCCCTTGTCTCCACTCGCACTAGAACTGAACCTTACTAATGATGCAGTCTGTTTAGACTAGATTTTGACAGTTGTTTTTTCCGTTGCATGATCGTAACTGCAGCAGTGTTGCGATTTCATATTGTTGTTAAACAATTTCGCAGCCACCTCCAGCGCCACGATCGAGAAGCAAAATGGATAATCTTGTTATTATGCCAGATCCTTCTGTATCTTCAAAAATAGAAAAGGAAGTTTTGCCGACTAGGAACTTTTCCAGTTCAGCAATGTGCTCCGTAGATAAAGGCGGAGGCAGTGACTTAGTTGATGCAGCATTCGAAGCTCAAGTGGAAGTTGGAACTATTGAGAGGCCTGTTGATCTTTACAAGGTGAAAGTTTCATCATTTCTCCTCTCCCACCCCCCTTCCTTCACCCTCCCTCCTGCTGTCACTCGACAATGGTGATTTATATGTGGGTCTATTTTGGGAAGATGTGAGTATTTCTTGAACTGCCGGAAATATTATATATTATTGTTCTCTGTATTTCCCCTCAATTCTGCTTCTTTTGTTTATGAAAGATGTGATATCTGTTTTGTTTTTTTTTGGGGGGGCGAGGGGGGAGGGGAGAAATTTTGATAGCGGAAACAAATAGCAGCTCTTAAGATAATGCTGAGTCATGTCATTTGCATTCTTCTTTGCTGATTTTGTTGGGGCTAATCAATTTCTTCAAGTGCTTATGTCAATTGTTCTTTTCCTTTCTGCACTTATTTTCAAACGAGGATTAATGAAGTGGCTGGGTTCTGTTAGTTTTTAATATGGAATCTTGCTTGTTTGACAATTTGGTTGCTTTTGCTTGCAGAAAATTAAGTTAGATCTCAACTGTTTTAGTTTGTGATGATGACGCCATGTAGCTTTTGTATCTTAAGCTGTCTCCTTGTCATGAGGAAAATATTAGTTTGTCACATTGATGAAGTTTGAATGGAAATTTGAATTCCTTATTTTTTTCCCCAACCTTGGGATACTAATTATTGTGCTTCAGGAACGGTGGTTTTGTTTGAGTTATTCTATTAGGCAGCTCCTTTCGGATGTGCCAAGTGTGCCGCACTGTGTACTTCATATGGCTGCTCTTGTTTATGATATTGTTTTGTACCTGTCAGGGTTAAGTAACACTTCTGGACATGCATTTAGTTGATGAACATATCTGTTAACAAATGCTCGCCTTGTGCAGGCCATCTTTTCTGATTCAGATGATGATGAGGATAATCCCAACGTACTGGAGGTTGCACAGAAGAAACCTGAAGCTGTGAACACAACCTTAAACCGTCTGATTGCTGGAGATTTCTTGGAATCACTGGGTAAAGAGTTAGGTCTAGAGGTTCCACAAGATCTTACTCCCTTGGAGAATAAAGAAGGGGGTGAAGCTGTTCGCAGGGAAATAAGAACGACAAATCAGGGCGAAGACAATAAGCAACTGGGAAATGATAGATCGCGCACCGGAAATGCTGCTACTAGCAGCTTAATGAAACCTGCGGTGGCACGAAGCACACAATCGCATCAAGAGATTGTTCGTGAAGATGGATCTCTTAACAATGATGATATCACTAATGATTTCAAAGTTGCTACAAACGTGTCAATACCAACTGCCGGTCGTCCTGAGAAGATCATCAAGGAAAACAGAGAAGAGGTGGTAGGTAAAGAAGAGAAGTTTGCTGAATCATCAGAAGATGACCGGAGAAGAAAACGCCACGGCCACCGACGGAGAAGCAAATATTCAGACAGTGATACATCTGATTCTAGTCGGCATCGTGACTACTCAAGGTCAAAAAGGAAAAAGAAAAGATCATCAGAGGATAACAGTAGCAGCAATAGGCACTCAAAGCACCGTAAACACAGACATAGAGACTCTCCAGAAAGAGATTCTTTTTATGGTTCTGGAAGAGAGTATACAAAAGCAAAGGACAGGCGTAGATAGTGGCGATGCTGTGTCTCTTGCTCATATTACCTAGCACTTGTTCAAGACTGCTCGAAGGCAGTTAGATTTGGGCTAGTGTTTATTTCATTCTGGCTAGGATGCAGAACTGGTTTTGCAGGAGGTTGGTTACGGTGGGTTTTTAACAAGCAGCAGTAAAGAAGAAAGACTGGTGAAGCTCTAAAAAGAGGTTAATTACCTTTGACCCCATATGTCCTCCATGTTCAAATGTATACTTCTAACTCCCCTCGTGTTTAGATTAAAAGCTGAGTCACTTTCCCGGTCAAACTAACAACAAATAAAAATGACAACGTTACCTTGGTCACTATATAAAAAATGCATTTTACTTTTAATTTAAACGTAAAAGGAAAAGAAAAATATAGAACAAATTTCTTCAAATCTTGCCTCCTCCACGGCTCTCCACCATCACCTCCTTCAATCCACCACTAGCGGCGGCGGAGTAACAGCAACATAAAAAAAACCCCTCCCTCCAGTCCCTGTCACCCACAAAAAAAACCATTCCCTCTACCAAAATTTTCATTTTTGGTTTAAGAAAATTGGATGAGAAAATAACTTTGGATGATTGAACAAGGAATTGGCATAGGAAATATGAGGAATTGGTCATTGGTTTCAGACACACTACTGGAGAAAGAAGTGTGGGGTGACGAAGAGACGGAGATTAGGTTTTGGTCCTTTAGGGGAAGAAAGGAGAAGGAAAAGGGAAGTAGAAAGAGATTGCTGGGAGAAGAGGGTGGGGGAATTGAGTTAGGGTCGCAATGGGAAGAGAGACGGCTCTGGGTGGGCAGCGCAGTAATGGCTTGCGAACAATGAAGTCGGGGAACGAAAAGTTCTCCCCCCCCCCCCCCCCCCCCGGTTTCTTCCTCCTTTTTTTTTAAAAGGGTAAAAGAGTCAGTCCAGCTTATAATATTCAAAAAACATATATTATACCTCAACTAGAGGCGCGTCGGACCACCTTCCGTTAAAACTGATTTATTATGTAATTTTTACCATTGTCTTTAAGATGTATTTTTAAACATGAAGAAGATGGCCTTGAATATTCTGCTCCTCGTCAATTCTTTGGAGAACTCTATTTAACACGGATGATTTTGTAGTGTAAAAAGTCATATTCTGATTCTTCAATGTCATAAACCTGCTCTTTATGGGAAAGAAGGCATTGGGTCCCATGCCTTACACATACAGCGATTATATAAGGCAAACACTTCCTATCTACCATTAAATTGCAGAATCTGGTATATGAGAGTTGTCACCCCTCCTCTTGGGGGTTTTCTGTTCTTCTGATGGAGTATGTCAAGTATCATCTGGTGAGCCTTGCCCTCTAGTAAAGGAAGCGAAAATGGTATGAATCATTGTTATCTGATGTACGTAACATTTATGTTTCTTTTATCTGAATATCAAAATATACGCTATTCACATTTGATACTTTTCCTTGCTTTTTTTTCCCATGCCCTTAGCTATAGAAAGCAACATTGTTAATAACATAGAAATCCTACTTTTAGTATTTGAACATCAGAATACGTCGGCATGCAATTAGAATCCTCCACCGAACAAAAATTAAAAAAAGAAGAAGAAGAAGAAGAAGAGAAACTAAGGCAAAGATCTTCTCAACCAAAATCCAACATTCGACTAGCCTCTGAGTGAAGGTGGTTTAGGCAGGGGGAGGGGAAGATAGCTTAAAGGTAATGCATTCTAATGCACAACAAACTCTTAAATCTTAACTAAACGTACATTTTGATTTCCAACTGCCATGTCAAATAGTGTTTCTGAGGAGAACACCCACATCAGTTATGAATGTTCGTTGAGAAGCTGTCACGTTGCATACAATGATAGTGTCATAGTGCATCAAGGTCCAAAAATCTCTTCTAACTCGTGGTTTAATACATCTTCTAACCCATCTTATTAGATCATGTCACGTATAAAAAAAAGTGATTTAGGTACATGCATGACATGTTTTCGTAACAAATGCTAGAACATGTATTATAAAATGTGTTAGAACATGGAGTAAAGTTGGAGCGTAGGATAACATAGCCTGATTTGTATCCGAAAACTTCACCTAATTCCGTGATAGACAACTTGAAGTTGAAGCGTAGGATAACATAGCCTGATTTGTATCCGAAAACTTCACCTAATTCCGTGATAGACAACTTGATACATGCAATCATGAAGAGGTTATTACACCATTCCTGAGTCCAAGGAAATCAGCAGCAGATTTAGCCATGACATTTGCAAACTCATGGAAGCTAATAACACCATCTCCATCCGTATCAGCCTCTTGAATCATCTCCATGAGCTCCCGATACGTTAATGGCTGACCCATTTTAGCCATGGATCCTGCCAGCTCAGCCAAGGTTATATACCCGTTACCATCTCGATCGAACGATCTAAAAACCTCTAGAAGCTGTTCTTGGTTGACCAAGACTTGTTCATTGAAATCTGGCATTATGGCATTAACCAACTCATCAAATTCAATAGCCCCATTGCCATTTGAATCCATGTTGGCTAACAAAACATGGATCTGATCGCCCGACGGCTTTAATCCTAGAGATCTTAGCAATGCTGCAAGCTCTAGCAATGTTAGGCTGCCATCAGAATCCATGTCAAATCTTGAAAATATGTCTCTAAGTTGGGTGAGTTTTTCAATGTGTGCCAAGGACATTTCTTCCTTGAGCTAACTATCTCATGGCATCAAAAGTAAAAATTAAAATAAAAATTCTTGATATCTAGCATGAAGACATCTTGTTTTGTTGGAAAATGTTCAAGAACATGTAGAGGAGAGACTATGAGAGAAATTGTTGGAAGGAGAAAACCAAAAGGTGGTCAATCTGAGAATTGGCAAAGCAAAAAGTGTTTGTTTCAAGCGTGAGGCTATGTGAATTCTGCATTATCAATCGTTATTTAACTATACAAAATTTGTGCGTCGGTGTATTAGCGTGAGGTTTTTTTTTTTTTTTTTTTGCATCATGAAGTTATTTTCTATAGTACAATTGGTGTACTTCCAAGAACCTTCGAAATTGAATTATATATGGTAAGAGTAATGATAGGAGTGTGAAATCAAGATGAATTGTCATAATTAATCAACATTTTTAAGTCAAACAGAGTAATCAGATGACCGACAAGGAGGTAAGTTATAAAAAAGAGAAAAAATAACGTATATATATAAAACGTTACAGCTTGATACAATGTATTGTATTTTTTAGATTAAGAAATAACTTCAAACAATCAAATGGTCCGTGGTATGTTCCCCCTAGGGGGGCCGTTTCATGAAGTCATTGAACCAATAAAAACATTCAACAGCTGTCTTTAAGATCATGTGAAGATCCTCAATCTTAAACAAACACAGAAAATTATACTAGTATAGTTTGACTGATGTGTTTTTTTTTTTTTTAATTGTTGATCATAATTTTCGTTTAATAAAAAGTTAAAAAGTCTATTGTTTTTGATGATACAATTCACAATTAGATTTTGTGAAGGTGGTGTTTTAGGCTCTTGCGTTTGCGCAGTGTCCAGAGATAGGTCGGATCGCTTTGCGATCTGATGTACGCAGTCTTATTCTACACTTTTGTGTAAGAGATTGTTTCTATGGATCGAATCTGTGACCTCAAGATCACAAAACGGTAACCTTCATAATTGCGATTTGTTTCCGCTACCAATTTCACCTTGGACCAATTAAACAGCTAACATCATGTTGTTCATACACAAACACAAAAATGGCTGAAATGTGGGAAGATACAACATAATATTGCCTTTAGTTCAAGAAGACTTCCATGTTGCAGAGATTTAGAGTACATATATCATCATCTTTGAGTAACATTAGTGTTTTCATTTCCAATGGAGTCAAGGATATATTCTTTTTTGACTTTAGAATATAATGGAATAAAGCAAAATGACTCACTAAAGTGGCTACACTTCTTATATTGTGAAGTAACAGTTGATCGACAAACACAATTTTCACTATGGGTCATCGGGAAACAACCTCTGTGTGTTTGTAGCACATGAATATGGTTGCATACATCCGACCCCCTCATACCCCGCCATAGGCGAGAGCCTCTAAGACAATATGGTAATATTGTTGTTGTTGTTGTTTGAGTAACATTAGGAGAGAGGGTGAAGGAAAGGGGGTGGGAGAGTGGAGGTAATGAACTTTCACATTGTGAAGATTAATTATTGTTATTATTATTTGATTAGAACTTTATGTATGTTTAATAAAATCATACAGATATTCTATCTACATGTACACGTGTTGTTGCTATTGATTATGTAAGCTTTGCAAATATTTAGCGAGTTTTTCTAGAGTAACGTCCATCCAAAGAAATCAAAGAATTACTCATCTTAAATGTTCCAACTTTCACCTAAGTAATTAAGCTTCAATTGTTGCATCAACTCCGTCACCATTTCTTCATTTTAGGAATAATTACACCCTCACTTTCAAGATCAAATCTTTTGTCCCAAATTTTTGGTCCATCCGTATGCAATACTAGATCTTTACAATGTAATACACAATCATTTTTTTTTTCCACCCAAGATATTGTGATACTTCCACACAACCATTTCTATATGTGGAATTCTTGATAACTTTCAGTGATATGATTCCAATATGTTGAATCTACATGTGAGACTCGTTAAATTATGAAAGAAACAATAGATTAACTATGATATTTTCAAATAAAAAAGATAATCTAAAAAGGGACCAACTTCTGTATATTACCATTAATTAAATAATAACTATTTGTTGACTAGTAAATACAATGGATAGAGTTTTAGTGTTTTTCTTTTCTTTTTCAAATACATGATCATAGTGAATCGTAGCAAATTTCCCCCTTCCAACGCCATATGCTCAATTCATGTAATGGAATCACACATCAATCTGCTAAAATATTCCCATAAGAGGGTAGTTGTTAGTTGGCGCTGAGAGAGCCATTGAAACACAATCATCTCCGTCTAGTCTACTCTGAAATTTCTATCTGATCACCGAACAGTTCCATAACCATTTACGCGCAAAAGAATCTCCAGATTTCTGATTATCTTTCGTGTAAATGTTTAATACTTCATACCTGCAGCTTCTTTGAATATAAGAGATTGAAAGAAGATAGCTTTATGGCTCAAAATCATTATAAATCTTTGGACTCTGTCACTGTAACTGACATCGTTTCGCTGGGGATATCTTCTGAAGTTGCAGATGGAATTTACGAGAAACTGAAGAAAATCATTTACAATTATGGCCCTGCAAGTCCTGAGACATGGCAGCACATCTCCAAGCAACTTCTCCACCCGGAATTTCCCTTCTCGCTTCACCAATTGATGTATTACGGCTGCTACAGAGATTTTGGTCCTGACCCACCTGCCTGGTCTCCTGACCCGTCAGTAAAAAAACTCACCTTTCCTCATTTCAAACCTTTTCCCGTTGGTGGGCTTTTTGAATTTCTCTCTGTTATCACAAGAAATTGATGTTACATATAGTGAAACCGACTCTATAGACTCCCCGCCCCCCCATCTTCTATGCTAAAAGAGGGTGCTTTTTCTCATTGATAATTTCATTAAGATGGGAAGAATTTGTAAGGGTTTGTTGGTTTGTCACTGTTTGTGTAAAATCTAGAGATAGAATTATGGCATGTTTGACTGTTTTTTTTAAGTCTTCTATCGTAATTGAGTACTTTTGCTGATTCAGAGAGGAAGCAAAGAAAACCAATGTGGCTCAGCTATTGGAGAAGTGTGGGCAGGACTTTCTGGGGTCGAACTATAGAGACCCAATTTCGAGTTTCTCTGCTTTTCAGGAATTCTCAGTGGCGAAACCGGAAGTAAATTTTGTGCAGGGCTGGTTTTAGATCATGTTATAATGCTTCTTGAATATGAAAGAAAATGAAACCATTTCTGTTTTCTGTTTGTCAGGTTTACTGGAAAACCATGTTAGATGAAATGAATATATCTTTCTCCATTGCTCCTGATTGCATTTTGCGTGAGAATCCTTCTTACCTGGGAGGTCAATGGCTCCCAGGAGCGTATACGAATCCTGCAAAGAATTGTTTGAGTTTGAAGAGAAAAAGGTCTTTGAATGATGTAGTAATGGTATGGCGAGATGAAGGAGATGATCAATCACCTACTCAAACGATGAATCTCATGGACTTGCGCTCTAGAGTGTGGTATGCTGTCTGTGATTACTCTATCTGTTTGTTTCTCTTCTTTTTCTGTCATCTGCTATGGATATTGGTGTTTTTTTAACAAAATTGTTAACTTGTCATGGATGACACTTCTCAGTTTGTCTGCACATTTCTTCTGTATGACTGTTTGTGGAAATTGTCTTAATACTTTTTTTTTTTCAAACCCAACATGGAATAAGACTATTTCCCTTCGCTTTTCTTGAGGGATAGTTTCCTTCAGGAGTTTTTTTTGGGCCAAATTAGACTTGGTGATATTTGGTCATATGTAAGCAAGTTGATAAGTTGCTTGTAGTCTAGTGCATTCTCTGATGAAAAATACGGTCCAAATTCTTATGTAGGCTGGTTGCCTTTGGACTTGAAACACTGGGTTTGGACAGAGGATCTTCAGTTGCAATAGATATGCCTATGGATGTAAATGCTGTAGTGATATACCTGGCCATTGTACTTGCTGGTTATGTAGTTGTATCAATCGCTGATAGTTTTGCACCGAGTGAGATATCTACAAGGCTCAGGTTATCGGATGCAAAGGCTATTTTCACTCAGGTGAGCATCATGGAGTTCTTATGCATTTTTTTTTGGTTTGATTGTTTGTGTAATTTTATATGGACCATGATTTCAGTGATAAGTATGGAGTTGAATGAAATGAGTAGTATATTGCTATGAAAGGATAATCTATACAGGCTGCATCCTAAAAATATTGTCATAGTTTCCATTTTGGGTTGTCCTAAAAATATTGTCCGCTTTCTAAACCTAGCAATATATTAGTAGTCAAAGTTCCATACTACCCTTTCAATTTATAGTTACATAATTTCTCTTGTTTATCTCAATAAACCAACCAACGATAGAATAAGAATAATGATCAAATTAGTTGCTCAGTAGGACAATATTTTTGGGACGGAAGGAGTAGTTGTTTACACACTTTAAATTTTCTTCTGGTGTCGAGACAAGAGAGGATTCCTTTTATTTAATTTTATTTGCTCAGGGGAAGATGCATGGCCGGTGGGGGTTCATGTAGTGATACAGCATGGAGAATAGTTTCCCTTTTTTCTTTTTTATTACCTTGTTACCTTTTTACTAATGGATGGGTACGAAGAAAGTGAAAAGCTTGGGAGCAATCAGTTTTCGACATAGTTCCTTTATTTGATAAAGGAGACCTTGTCTCTCTTTTGGTTTCTGAATGTGTATGAACTTCTTTTTGTATTTGTTTTCCAACAGTAACAGGTACACTGGTTATGCGAAAACTTTTTTGCCTAATCTTTTCATAGTCCATGATCTTCAGGATCTCATTGTTCGTGGAGACCGGAAAATACCATTGTATAGGTGGTCTTCTAATTATAGACATTCTCGTTTTTTTTTTCCTTTTGATTTCTTCCTGACTCATATGTTGGCTCATGCAGGCGAGTAGTTGATGCTCAGTCTCCTACAGCAATAGTAATTCCTACTAAAGGCACTAGCATGAGCCAGGAATTGCGTGATGGGGACATAAATTGGCATGATTTTCTCAAAAGAGTAGAAGGTTCCAAGTAAAGCCTTGTTACCAAGATTTGCACATGGACTATAGGTGTTTTTGTTGCAGGGTACATTAAAAATTTTCCCCTGCTTAGGCTTAAAGGGGTTTGAGGAAACTCAAAACTGTCTTACTCTTTTGAGTTGTTTGGAAATTTGATGGAGTTATAACTAAAAACTATGTCCTACTACTAATCCACTTTTTATGCTACAATATCCACTACATTGTGATAAATGACTACATAGGGCATTTTTATAAAATTATTGTTCGGATGTTCATCCAAATGACAATAGATGTTGGTTTGCTGACTTTCAAGATGATTTGGTGCTTGTACTATTTTGGGCACATTTTAAATATTGGATTAAGACTGACAGAATGTTGCAAAGTTTTTAGATTTTTTTAATGACACCATGTCATATGTTACTTTGTATGCGGGAATAAGATACCTGAGAACTGTATTATGTTTCCTTTTCTCGCTCAGTTCTGCTTGGATGGATCCTTTTTTTTCCAGTCATTTTCCTCTCAAATCATGGAAGGATTATTTCTTTTTTACTTTTTGTATGTTACAATATGCATCAGCTTGTAGTTTAGTTTTCACTAGTTACCGTGGAATAAATGCACAAAGGAAATGTAGGCGCACAAAAGAAATGTAGGCGGGAAGTCAAGTATAGTGCCAGTATCTTGAGAAATATTTTGTTTTTGCTGTACTCAAGCCAACTTCCAGAAGAAAAGGAAAATGGATGTCCAAATTTCCCGATCTTCATTCTTCTGATTCTTTAATTGTTCACTAAAATCAGGGAAGTCCAGTGCTGATCCTTCTTTGCTCTTTTTTATGTCAATACTGCAGGGGAGTTGAATTTCCTGCTGTTGAGCTGCCAATTGAAGCTTTCACAAATATCCTCTTCTCTTCTGGAACAACAGGTGGCCAATAGTTGTCATATTTTTTCCTTGATTATGATCAGTTTCTTTTGAAATAAATCGAAAGTGAAAGTTGAGGATCACTTAGAACGCAATATCAGATGGACAGTGGTAACCATTGTTTTTACACGAAACGGCTATAAATGAACCTGGAGAGGAGGTCAAATAATCTAGCAAAGGTATCTGTTTGATATCGTCCTTTTGGATTATCAACCACCATTCTTTTCATTCTTCTGAAATACAGAGCAAAATGTATGAATTTCTCTTTTTTCAGATGGCATAAAAATAGATAATTTTATCTAGGATATGAATTTGGACTTTGTCTATCATTGCTAGCACCGACATGGTTAATGCTTGAATAAGATTACATTATTATCTGCACTAGCGTTATTTATTTATTTATGAACTAGTTTTATGGTTGGAAATTATATATCACATAAGCTTCCTCTGTTGTCTTTTCTGTATCCTACAATCGAACGAGAAAGCAAAAGAAAATCTTACAGGAAGAGAACTCTGTTTAAATTGGATCTTGATGTTGCGAATTTTTTCATTAGATCAATTGCACTGCTACCTGCAATTCATATGAAGAATATTTTGAGAAAATGAATATCCTGTGCTATGCTTTCATCTCTGTCTCTTTCTTCTGACAATAACCGCAGTCTCTCCCACCCCACCCCCCCACCCCGCGCGTCTTTCCTAGTAGTTTTTAATTCATAAGTGAACTGAGTGCTTTTTTTTTTTTTTTTGGTAATTGTGTTAAAAACCCCTTTCGAAAAAATTGAAGTTAAGATGATAAGTTTGATGGTCTAGGGGAGCCAAAGGCAATTCCGTGGACAGTTGCTACTCCTTTCAAAGCTGCTGCTGATGGATGGAGCCACTTGGATATTCGAGAAGGGGACGTTGTTGCATGGCCTACTAATCTTGGATGGATGATGGGTCCGTGGCTGCTCTATGCATCATTACTAAACAGTGCTTCTCTTGCTTTATATATTGGATCTCCTCTTGGTTCTGGCTTTGCCAAGTTTGTACAGGTCTAATCCATTTTTTCATTCTTTGAATTTTTACTTGTCCATAGAAACTCTTGAATTTTACTTATGTATATGCAATCTCTCTAGGATGCTAAAGTAACTATGCTTGGTGTCATCCCGAGTATTGTAAGGGCATGGAAGACTACAAATTGCACGGCTGGTTATGATTGGTCATCCATTCGGTAGGTCCTAAGTGCTACTCCATTCTTTTTACGTTTTAAATTACTTTATGTTTTGCGGATGTTGTTGCTTGATTAAAATAGTCATGGCCATACAGCTGCTTTGGTTCCACTGGGGAGGCATCGAGTGTTGACGAGTATCTGTGGCTGATGGGGAGAGCCCATTACAAGCCTGTAATTGAGTATTGTGGCGGCACAGAGATTGGAGGTGCATTTATTACTGGTTCACTGGTGCAGCCTCAATCTTTGGCTGCTTTTAGCACTGCATCTATGGGGTCTTGCTTCTTTATTTTGGGCAGCGATGGACTTCCTTTGGTATGCATTGAGCTTCTTCATGTATTCAAGACATAAGGCCAGCAATTAGTGTGTGCCTCTGCTTTTTCTTTTTCGTTGGTGGAGATATTATGCAATATGTTTCCTCTTTCAGTTTCTTCTTTAGTGCTTGATTAACTGGAAATGGCTAGCAGGGCTTATTTAGCAGTATGTCTTTTGTCCATGTGGGTGAGAGAATGGAATTGGTGGTGGCAAAAGTTCTAAAAGTTGTGGAGGCCAAAAAGTATCTTCATTCCTAAAACGTGGAGGGGAATAAGGGTTACGAAATGGAGATTGGTACTTTATTAGTCCTTCCTTGATCTAATCCACAACGCATGCTATTACATGAAGGAACTCTGTTTAGAAGAAACATAGAGGAAACGGGCGAGTGTTTCTATAACAAAAGGGTGCTGTCACCAACCAAGTGACGAGTGTTCACAAATTCTAATAATATTTTGTATTTGCGAGTACATTATCCTTTTCTGTGACACAAACTTTGATAATCTTATTAGGTCTGTTAAGCTATTTTGGTCTGATTCTTAAAAGACATTATTACAAAAAGGCCATTTCTGTGTGTAAAAGAACTTCAAGCTAACTACTCCTAATCCTCTTTATGCCATTTTTTTCCCCGTCCCTTATGGTCTCTGTCCTATGCATTTTCATGATTGCGTGCATTTTGTAGCCACCAAATGCTCCAGGAGTTGGTGAATTGGCACTGGGTCCAGTTATGTTTGGAGCTTCAAGCACTCTTCTAAATGCAGATCACTTTGAAGTTTACTTCAAGGGAATGCCTGTTTGGAATGGAAAGGTATGTAAATAAATTGGCCATCTGTTCTTCTATGTCTATAGAATCATAATAATGATTTGCTTCTCCTCTCCCGTATACAGATTATAAGAAGGCATGGGGATGTTTTTGAACGTACGTCAAAAGGGTATTACCGTGCACATGGTCGTGCAGACGATACAATGAATCTTGGGGGTATCAAGGTGTGTATATAGCATCCCATTGCATGATCTTTGAGTCTCTTGTGTGCTCTTTTACCTCTGATGTATTGGTATTTTAACTGTTGTTGACTGTCTTGTATGTCGCCTTTGTGAGCAAATTTTGATTAATTCTGATGTATTTCATAGGTGAGTTCCGTTGAGATTGAACGGGTTTGTAATGCAGTAGACAGTAATGTTGTTGAGACTGCTGCTATTGGAGTGTCACCTCCAGGAGGGGGGCCTGAGCGGCTGGTGATTGCTGTAGTACTCAAAGAACCAGATTCTATGAACTTACAAACTGTGTTGCAACTCTTCAATTCAGCTCTCCAGAAGAAACTGAATCCTTTGTTTAAGGTAAACTCTATCCTTACCAGTTTAATTCCAGTTGAGTTAGATCACACCAAAGAGATTAGTTACTAGGATGCATTCGTCATACACATCTGAGATTTGCAGTCCCAAAGGGGAATTTTGCTATTAGAATATTGGGATTTCCCCCCCTTCTCATTCTGGGTATGGACGTTGCGCCATAAATTCTCCTTGATTCGTAAAGTTCAAAATTTGCAGGTTTATAACGTTGTTCCCGTGCCTGCACTGCCAAGAACTGCAACGAATAAAGTGATGAGAAGGGTTTTGAGGCAGCAATTATCTCAGGTTGAGAACAATCCTAAATTGTAATGGATAGGGTGCGTAAAGGGGAAGAGACTGTAGTGTGAACGACTTTTTTTTGCAAAAAACCCACTAATATAACGGTTGAGTAGCATTGGATTACCTCAAAAGTTCGAGTTGGAGATATATATATGTCATATCATTCTTACATCAGTTCATGGAAGAATGTTAATGTACTAGTTTGAGGATGCAGAGTTCTATGTTTCTTGATATAAGCAGAAACGACAGGGAAGAAGAATTTCCAGGTTTATAGCATTTGAGTGTGTTCAGAAAGCATATGCTTAAATATGGATAAACAAGAAATTATGCGAATGATAAGATTTGCTCCATATAAAACACACCGTATGGTCCAAATATGGTGTCTTAAAAAATGCCGATGCATCTGGAAGTCTTGAATGTAGTGTTAAATAAGCAATGGTTCCTCCTGTCCCATGGTCCAAAGGATTCGTCAATTGAGCTAAGAATGCTACATCTCCTAGAAAACTCGGATACAATTAAAAAAAAAATAAGCAAGAGTCCTTATGCTGAAAGTAAGATACTAAGAGAGGAAATGCTATCTTAGGCAAAAGTATTAAACTAGAACGTGAAACGTTGGAACTCTAACAAGTAAGGTAATAGAGATAATGAACACGATGATAAGGTGAAAAATAGATATTTATGTTTGCAAAAGACTGTAGGAATTAAGCATTGAACAGTGTATTGAATGAAGACTAACGAAATATGAAGAAGTTGAGAATCAATCATTGAAGAGTGAAGGCAATTCTTTTATTCATCTTCACACACTTAAAACTCTATGTACAATGAACTCTCAAATATATAGGAAGAGAGAGTCTTCTTTTATCTCCTGCAATATTAATCTTACTCTGCTACTACAACGGTAATATACAATAGCCAAACGGCTATTTTTGCAGGAAGTTGACAGTATGTCAACATCTCATGGATATACACATTTTACTTTATGTCTAGTTATATACAAATATTCTATAAAGACAAAGTGAATAGATGAAAAGGTTGGGATGTTGGACAAAACATGATTTAAAATCTGGTACCATTAAAGAATAAGACAAGAAATAAAGTTCTCATTAAGAGACAAGTCGTGTATGTTATTAGAAAATGAGATATACTTATAGTAAGTTGTCTGACCATCACCTCCCATTGAGGATGAACTCAGAGGGATCCTCATAAATCTTATGAAAGGACTTGTGAGGTACTTAAAGATGTCGCATCTTTGAAATTTGTTAAACTTTATGTTTTCACTTCAATAACTTAAACATATAATAGCTTTTAAAAATCATATCTAGATACATGCATAATTATACTTTTTTTTTTGTAAGATCATTTGCTGGACTATACATTTCTTCACTAAGCTCAACCACACACTTCATAGTATACATACATTCTTTCTGAAATCAAGAGAAACATGTTCGCCTTTAGAATTCCCATTACTTACTTATACATAATATACGGGTTTAGGAGAATTAAGTAGTGATATACCTGATAGTTACTCTTGAATTGTAATAAAATTAGTGAATCACCTAGAACATGCTAACTGCCAGGTCAACCTCCAATCCGTCAGTTGATTCCCTAAAAAGTTGACTGGTTAAAATAATCTACACTCAGCTTGCATGTAACATACACTATTGACATGCTTTCTAGTCAGCAATAAATAAATAAATAAATAAAGTTCGCCAGTTGAGTTTGTGTGTTTTTTACCCAACAAATAATAATAAATAAAGCATTTCAGAATTCCTAATACTAAGAGCATTCAGCGTTGGCAAAATTTTATTCCTGTGTAAGCTGTAATAATGGCTGAGTCACTTGAATATGCTGTTGTGGCTTTTGGCGAGTGAAAAAAAAAGGGGAAGTATAATAATTATAAGTGAACAGACAAACATCTTTTTTTTTAGCAGTGACGTCGCATGATTGTATTATTGGGTTAATATTTCTGGCTGAATATCGATGATACTAGTGTCATTGATATTGTTGCTTTACCTATTGTGTAATGACAGACGGATTCAAGTGTTATAAAATGATTATTTTCATAGAATTTTCATCGCCTTTATTAATAAGATCACAGCGCTGAAATGTTAGCGTGTTGAAGTGGTTTTACATTTTAGAAGTGAGAAAATATGTACATACATATACATACATACATACATACATATATATATGTATACATATATATATATGTATGTATGTATATATGTTATATGTATACATATATATATATGTATGTATGTATGTATGTATATATGTGTGCGTGTGTGTATATATATGTATGTATGTATGTATATGTGTGTGTGTCTATATATATATATATATATATATATATATATATATATATGTATGTATGTATGGAGAGCCCAAATTGTAAGAATCAAATCGCACCACCCACATAAGAATGGCAGCATATATAAACCAGAAACGTATTTAAATCCATTGTAGTAGTAGGCTTCTTTAGTCTAAGGCAGTCTAATGGCCAACCTTGACTCTATAAATAAGGATGTTGTTCATGTTTTCTAATATCAATAGATTTCATAAAACTATTCCAACATTTTGAGTTTTTTTTTTTGTAAGATTACGTCTTATGTTTGATTTTGATTAATTAAATTTAGCTTCTCAAGGACAACTTATGGCAATTGCTTCTCAAGGACAACTTATGGCAATTGATGTGTCTGTTTCACGTGTGAAGGTCTTGTGGTCATGATTGAGGCGCAAGTTTTCCACGTATATCATGAACAAAATCAAACAGGGGATTGGTTGGTTAACTACGGATGTGATCATGATGGCAAAGTTTCATTTGGAGCAGCTAATTTACGCAAGGGCTTAAAGCCGATTTTATTTGATTGTAAGATTACTTGTATTACAGAATTTTATTACTACTTGCTTATCAAATATTTATTTGGACTGTAATGTAAAGATATGTAATAAAATCTTCCAGAGGTATCATCCTTCTTTCTGCCAAGAAAAGAAAATGATGAACCTGTTTTTAGAACAATTGCAGATGCTACAGAATTCTAGCTGAAGTCAGTATCAATGACTTCTAATTGAGCTTAGTTGCAAATATCTATTCTTATTTTCCGTGTGCCTGTTTAAAATTAATCTATAATATATGAAAGTTAACAGTTCAATGAGGGAAGCTTGTAGGCATGTATGGAGGCTGGGGTTGGATTTTTCTCTAACTTTTCTCACTATTTTCTATTCCCTCCCCTTACACCAATGGACCATATATTCCAGATTAGTACAAGGAAAGTACAAACAAAATAAGAGAAGAAACACATTTTATTATGAATATTGATGCAGCAAAATGCAATATATGCTTCTTAAAAATAACAACACACGTTACATTTTCATTTGTCTTTACTATGAAAGAACAAGCAAATTTAATTCATTTGTCTTCACCAAATCAGCTACTAATACCATATCACTTAGATAGATTAAAACCAGAAGATAATTCTGAATAGCTAAAAGTACTATCCAAATTGTTTTATTTAATGGAAGATCGCATGGATCTATCCAAGGAGGAACTGACTTCCCCTTGTGATTATAAAACATCAACCCCTTGTAATCATAAAACATCAACAGAGAAACTATGAAGAAGAAGAAGGCAGACCGGGAGCAGACGTGAACTCAAAAGCTAGACCAGATCTATGAAACTTCTCCTCCATCAGATTTTCCAACCTTTGAGCCATGTCAGGAGTCAGATAGTTAGCCCAATCTCCCACTTCCCCTTTCCTAAAGTAAGAACTGTTCTTAACCCCATTCTTCCTATGTCCATTTTCGTTAATCTCCAGGTTCTTGAGGTTCCGAAGACTGCACAACTGAACTATTTCCTCGATAACCCCATTCTTCTCTTCCTCCTGTGAGAAAGAATATCCCAAGAACTCTGCTAACTTCTTGAGAGAGGAAACTGTGTGTTTCCTCAGATCTTCATATTTGATGAAGAATATCTTCTCATCATCCTTTGAGCTTGCATTCCAATAGCTAAGGGTGTGATTCCAAAAGGGATGAAAACTTCCCACCCCCTTTAACACGTATTCAAAAGCCTCTTCCACCGGGAGAGGTTGCTTCCCTGTAAACTTATTTTGAGATGCAAAATGCCAGAAAGAAATGAAAGTGTCCAAAGGGTTTCTACATATGTAAACAATCTTGCATTTAGACCTCAATATCGATTCTGGCAGGGCTTCATAGGGTGCATGCGTTGCAAAAATTCTTGGACTGGGCATGATTTCAAAATCATCATAATTAGCATCAATCTCAAGATATGGCACCAGATCATGGGGATTCGACGTGAGCAAAGGGGTGTGTTGCAAGGAGTGATTGTTGCGGTTGACGATTGAGTAGAGGAGAGCGCTCATCCAAGTGGTGCCGGCTTTAGGCAGGGAGGCCAATAAAATGTCAGTATCTCTGGCTTTGAAATGTGTTTCATTGAAGATGATTGATCTTAGCATTGTAATTGGATACCATGTTCCTTTGTAGTTGCATAGTTCCCTTTGGGACCAACATTTTTGTTTGGGAAGTCCTTGGATGAGATCTTCAATCTCCCCTTGCTTCTTTTCGTCTTCAACAATTGATGACTCAAAAGACTGCATTTTCTCTTTCCAGGTTTCGGAAAAGGTAGTGTATAGTATGTGGTTTCTCTGCAGTAGCAGATTTCTTGGGTGTTCTTGATTGCAACAAATATGCTAATATATACCTAACATATAAATATATTTTGATTTTTTAAAAAAATATATAAATGTATATATTTATAGTAACAGCAGTATTTAAATGGATCTTAATTCTTTATTCTGCCACATGCTTATCATGGTCCCAAAACAAAGAAATAGTGTACCGGTAGTTTTACCCCTTTAACTTCAGTACAAATCTGAACAAACTCTACTGCGCAAGAAACCGTCATGTCTTTTTTTTGGTTATAATATGAAACTGTAATGTCAATCGTCGATTTTTTCTCCTTCCTTAACCCATACTTTTTAAAAAACAAAAACGAAAATAGTTCGACGCCTTCCCCGAGCTTGCATGTATGTGCTTGTGACAAATTTAGATCATTGAAGATCTAGACAAACTTTGTAAATGATGAAGCACGAATTGTTCACCGGATGGATCAGAGATGACCCGAAAAGTGTGCCGCTAATCTTCTGTCTGAATCCGTCTATGGAGCCCGTGATAGAAGAAAAACGTTAGAGGTCCCAGGGCGCTGCCCCGGGAAAAACACTCCGACGCTTAAGTCAGTTATGGGTGTTTTACCTTATCCAATTTATGCTGGAATAGAGGTTTAGATAAAACCTGAGAAAAATCTCATTGAGCTTGTGAGTTTGTGTTATGGCCGAGACGGAGTTCTAGAAGTAATGCTCCAGTCATTCTCCCAGAATTCGGATCCTTTTCCCCGTCTGGATAGAGGAGTATTTATATTTGAGATTGTGGAGGTCTGACCCCCTGCCCGATTGATGAGACGGTGATGCGACTGAGATGGCGGTCTAATCCGTTGCAGAGATGCGGTGCGATGGGATTAAAGCCTGAGACCGTAGCTGTTGCGTAGATCGGCTGGTAATGATGACCTTGTCCTGAACCAATCATCGCTTGACATCTGGAAAGTATTCTGCAGAGCTGCTTAGTGGATCCCAGAAGACGGTAGAGAATATCTTCTTTTGATCTTATCCGATAATGTTTAGCGTGGCAGAACCAATATACAGCCGAGGCCGAGATGAATTATCCTGCCGAGGTTGACTATATGTAATGGATGTGACTTTGCCTAGCCGAGATGCAACACGCTGACTCAGATACGTGGCCGAGCTGCCGAGCTGAAGCTGAAGACCAAGCCTGCTTCCGAGGTGGAAACCTTGTCATATTCTTTGCTAAGAAAGTGAATACTGTGAGGGAATATAGCCGAAGTGCAACTTGGCCGAGCAGAGATGTATTTGTGCCGAACTGCAGGAATCAAACCCTTTATGCACACGTTCTGCCGTTGACTGTCATTGACTGACGGGTGTTTATTTTTGGAACATTATTTGCCCCCAGATTAGTTTGGCCGAGCTGACCTGAGAGGGCAGACTAATCGACTCAGAGCCTTTAATGAGTTGTCCTCTCAGTTATGACGTGTCGGCCTCTGATTGGGCTGCTCTGCACATTTACTGTCTGCGCAGAGCACGAGGCGTCTGTTACGCACCTTTTCGTATTCGGCCGTTACATGGACGATAATACCAAGATGACCTTTGGGCTGCCGAGCTGAAATCCTATAAATAGGGCTCTCCTCAGTCATTTGAAACTTTTATTTCTGCTCTCGTCCCTTCCTGCTCTCTGCTTTCTTTTCCGGTGTCTTCCGAGTTTCTCCGTCCATCTTCTCTGGCGTTCTCAGCCTTCTTCAACATCTTCCCTGTAAGTCTTCTTTTTCATTTCACTTTTCACAATGTCTTCTTCTTCCAACGATTCCTAGAATTTTTCTGAGGGTGGCTCTTAAGCCGCCGGTGGTGGAGAGAACTTCAGCTCTCCATCTCTGTCCGGTAGATCAGCCTCTGCTGATGATCTTTCCATCAGTAACCTTCGTCGAACCACCGGTGATACTGCTCAGTCCAGCAGAGCTATCACCGTAGTTAGCTCTTCGCCGGAGCAAGCAGAGATTGCTCCTGCTCCGACATCCATAAATCCCCCGGCCCACTAAGGGACCCATCTATGTTTTCGGGGGTCATTGAGAGAGGTCTGCCCTCTCTCCTTGTCCAAGAGTCTTTTTCCACCCTGTCCGAGGCCGACCTGGACATGATCTGTAAATTTCATAAAATTGACCGAAATCGGTTCGACTCAATCCTTCCCTTGCCTGGTCAAACTGCTTATGATCCCCCTAGGGATTACGAAGCAGTCTACGAAGATTATTTCAAATCAAGATTTAATCTTCCCGTTCCTGAGCCTCTTGTCCGTATTATGCGGGCTTATGGTCTCAAACTTCCTCAAATCCAACCCAACGGCCTAAAACTTATTCTTTGTTACCTTTTTTTCCTCAGAATAGCTGAGTTCCCTTTTAATGCCACTGTTTTCAGAGCCCTTTTTGCTTGTCGGGCCCCGCATAGCTGGTATTATTTCAGCAAGCGAGCGTCCAACACAAACTTTCCTTTTGCCATCAATATTCCAACCTTCAATAAGAGATGGAAAGGTAGATTTTCTTACGTTAAGAAAGCTGAGCTGCCGAGCGAAAATATCTGGAAGTCTGGCAGAGCTGACAACATGAAGCCCGGCCCAGAATGCTGCAATGAAATAGCCAGAATACGTAATTTTCTCATAGTCGTTGACTGGCAAAAGGTGGACTCTGATATCTGGATAGCAGCCGACCTGAGTCACTCGGCTGTGGGCCAGAATTACTTGCCTCTTTCTCCTGACAACTTAACCATTGTCCGAGGTCGGTTTTGTTACAATTCCCTTTTATCATTTTTATTACTTTCAGTATCTAACTGTTTTGTCCTTGATGCAGGCGCAATGGCTGGACCTTCTTCCCACTCTAGTAGGCTGGCTGAGGTGGCAGCCAGGAAGAAGACCTGCAAAGAAAGAAGAATGGCCACTCTTGGTTCTGGAGGAGCTTCTACTTCAGCTCTGCCCCCAGTTCCAACTGCTGCTGTTGAGCTCGAGCAAGCAGAGCCTGAATCAGGTAACAAATTTTTCCCAACCTCAAAAATTTCTAAGTGTTGAGCCTTGTCTCTGACTTGATCTGTTTTGTTTCTTGCAGCTCTGCCGATTGAAATCATTGATGACGAGCCTGAGGCCGAGATCCAGCCTCAGGCTTTTGCTGAACCAGAGCTTTCAGCAGAAGATGATGAAGGCTCAAGTCTTCGCCCCAGAAAAAGACAAAGGGGTGAAGGCTCCAGTAGCCGAGATCCAGGACCGTCTCAGCCTTTGGAGATGGTTGCTGCTGAGCCGGCTGAGGAGACCCTGCCTCAGCCGACTGAATCTCACGACCCAATTCTTATTGGGTTTTCAGAGGGCGACTCGGCTGTGGATCCAGCCATCGCCAGGAAATTGAACAAAGCGACGATTCTTCCTTTTGACCAACAAAAGTTCAGAGCGACTTCCTGGGATGAATTGAGGAACATTCTTCATTCCAACGTTGATTTGGTAAGCAAAACTTTCCTAAGTGCTTGCTTTGCTTTCATTGCTTAGTCATTTTTCTAACTTTGCCCCCTGGCAGGTCCGAGCTCAGGAGTTGGAGGTCTTATCCCGGGGAGAAGAGTTTTATGAAGAACTTCAAGCCAAGACCAAAGAACTTGAAGTGGCCAACCAAGAAAAGGCTGAGCTGAGCCAACAAGTTTCTTCTCTGCGGGTTGATGTATCCCAACTCCAGCAAAGGGCTGAGGACGCCGAGATGAAGTTGGCCACCTCCAACTCAAAGGTGGATGAGTTGGAGCACAAAGTGGCTGACTTGGAACTGGTCTCCACTCAATCTCTGACTGAGATTGAGATTCTGGAGAAGAGTGAAGCTGAGCTGTTGCAGAGGAGCAATGCATATGAAGAGCAATTGGACCCACTGCGTCAACAACTGGCTGATGCTGAGGTGAAGGTCATTGCTGAGTTCAGGAAGTCTAAACTTTTTGAGGAGAACGTGATCCTTCTGCAGAGCTCAGCCATGGAGGTCGGCCGAAAGGAGACCATTGACATCTGCTCAGAGGTGCATCCTGAGCTAAAAGAAAATCCACGTCGGGCCGAGATATACAACTCAACCGTTCTCAAGAGTTTGACACTCAGTTCTAACAATTCTTGGACGGGGCCGACTTGAGAGAAGAAGAAGACTAGACTTAGGATTTTTCTTGTGATTTTGATGAGTGGATGTCAAATGTATTTCAAGATCCTTATCAATGAAAAATTTGTCTAAGTCTTTGCAATTTTCTTTTTCTCTGCTCTGCTCTTTTGCTTCAGTATTTTTGTTGAGTTTATTTCCCAAACTTATTTTTGCCGAGTTCCCATGTCGGCCTTGGTAATCTCAATCAGTTTAACTGAAGATAAGCTATCAAACTTAAAATATAGAATAAACATGTTATTCTGGCGAACCGAGACAATAACTGGTTAAGAACGAATTCCTGCCCAAGATAATAAGCTAAACTGTCTTAGTCGAGATCCAATCTGAATAATGCTTAGTAGTGGCCTAAGTCTTTAATCAAGCATAGCCGAAGTATGTGTTAGGAAATCAACCGAGATCACTGCAAAACGCGCAGCGGAAAACAAAAACTTGATCTCCGATTTCCTACCAAGGATCCATGTTGTTCGTTTAATTCGATGAAAGAAACTCGAAAACTACCTTCGTAGATCCGAATTACGTAGATGAAGTAGGTGCGAAAATACGATCACCCTCTGTCGGTATCCACACGAACGCTTCCGTCTGGAGTGCTAGCTCTTCAAACGGCGCGGCTGAAGAACTCGGTTTTTCACAAAAACGGCTCTAGGGTTTCTTTGATGACTCTGTGTATTTTCGTGTGTCTAGTGTATACGAGATACACAAGTATATATACACATACGTAGACATCAAAATCCGAGTCCTAATCGGATTAGTTGATGCCAATCAAAATCCATATCAGATACGGATTCTATCAGGATATTCAAAATCCATATCAGATATGGATTCTCTAGTTATTATCCGATAACACACATGTATATATAATCACCAAAAAAACGAAAATAATAATAATAATAATTAATATCCAATATTAATATTATTATTATTAAAAACGATAATAATAATAATAATTAATATCTAATATTAATATTATTAATCTCAGCCTTACGCATTCTTGTGTGTGACCCGATAGGCCCATATTAATTGGCAGTTGATTAAATCTCTATTAAACCAACAAGTCGTAATTGGCCTCTAGCAAGGCATTACAACTACCCAATTAATACGAGTAAAGTCCAACTAGCCTAATAATAGTACATGCATTAATCCATTTGTCACACGATATCTAGTTTGAACATAAGTCATGGTCAGCGTCATACTTATATAGTTCAAACATATGATTACTCGATCTCTAAGTAGACTGATAAAACAAATGATATTGATCACACTATCAATTCATTTGAGCACGGCCATGCATTTCACAGTCTCACTAATCGAGGGGCCCAAAGATATCTCTCTCAAAAGAGAGGGACAAATTCTATCTTGATTGTTCAATATCCTCTACATAATTTCTATCACATTCAATCATGACCTTTATTATTATCCAGTTACGGATAACGTTTGATCATGTCAAAATATAATAGTCCTTATATTGGAAACTATGACAATCTCAAGTCAAAGGATTAAAACATGACTATCATGAGATTTACTTATGACGCTAATCCATGTAGCAATCTCATAATGAGTCTATCCAATACACTGTTCTCTAACAAGTATCTATGAGATTGATTCGTATCACCATACACATAATCATCTAATGATTATCAAATCAATACTCATACTGATTATAAATTATTTTATCTCCATAACAATAATGAATCAGGGACATATATCAAAATTGTGTAACATACTAACCAACAATAATGATAATAAAACCTCTTTTATTAATAATAAATGCATAACATAAATATCCAAATCATGGCCTAGGGCACATACACTAACAGTATGTTGGCCGTGATGATTGTGTTTAGCAATTTTGAACTGAGCTTTTGTAGAGCTAATCTGGTCTCCAAGATTTGCTCCACTTAATCTTTCTTGGATTCTTCCAAGTTTTGATTGATGCTTTCATATGTCCGACTTGGTCTCTAGGGTCGGCCCTATATTTTCCTGCTCAGCAATTTTTAGCCTGAGTTTTCACAAAGCTGATCTGGTCTCCAGGATCTGCTCTGCTAAATCTTTCTTGGATTCTTCCAAGTTTTGATTGATGTTTACACGGGTCCGACTTGGTCTCCAGGGTCGGCCCTAAATTTTCTGCTCAGCCATTTTTATTCTGAGCTTTCACAAAGCTGATCTGGTCTCCAGGATCTGCTCTGCTAGATTCTTCTTGGATTTTCCCAAGTTTTAAGACGAATGAGTTGTTTCCCTTCATAGAACTGACTTGGACTCCAGGGTCTGTCCCTTATTTTATGGTCCAAGTTTTTCCTTGTAATGGCCGAGGTGAAGACCGATTTGGAATCCAAAGTATGTCCTACTGAGCTATGAAACTTGTCATTTTCAGTAGATATCCCCTTAGTTGAGCCCCCACATGGGAGGACATTTAATTTGACATGTGTCATGGTTGGGAAGATACCATATCACTTTCTTGACCTGCTGAGCCATAAGAAAGAAGTCACCGAGATGGGGGAGCTTGTGTCCCTGGCCACTCTAGGAGTTTTAAGACAGAAGTTGGTTTAACACGAATCCCGTCGGCTCCAATTCTGTTACAACTCGTAAAGTAGGCGTCAGGGAAGCATAGAACTCCTCGCCCAGCCTGGATGAATCTTTCCGTATGAACCAGCCAGGAAGAAAATGAATATGCCCCCAACTCGAGATGAAAAACCGTCTGACCTGAACTGAATATTGCCGAACAGAAAGGCCGAACAGAGCTGGTCGAAGAACTTGGTCGATATGATGAGAGTTTAAGTCTTATAATATAAAGCAATGCTTAATATACTGACCCTTCTCTTGAACATATCAAATTTGTAATAACAAAATTGTATTCCTCTCACGCTTGAGTGCATGAGAAGTTTGAATACATATTTGAAAGATGATGCCTGATTCTTTTGTGGGCCTATTCTTTTAGATCTGTCGTATACTCTTAGAGACCCACAATCTTTGCCCATCCGAATCTGAATCTTCTTCTTTTAGCGACCTGTGATGCTGCTCAAGTCGGCAATTTTCATCCAGAGGAAGCCTGCCAAAGTTGAGTCTGTTGTGCAGCCTTGACATCAGATTATAGAACTGGTGTAGATGGCCGAGATCAATGAGACGCCCTATCTCCTAGCCGATTTTCTTACAGTCTTCTGTATCATGCTCAATATCATGATAATAAAGGCAGTACAGTTGATGATTCCTTTTGTGGAGTGGTCCTGTCAGGGGCTGAGGTTCTCTTGCCAGACCCTTCTTCCTTATGTGGGAGAGAATATGGGCCTTTGAAGCCAGCAAAGAGTTCCTTTCTTTTCCTCGGCCTCCCAACCGAAAATTGACAGAGCACCTTTCTTGAAGTAGGGCTTTGCCTTTATTGTCAACTTTTCTGCCATGTTGGAATGGCAGTAACGCTTTTTGTGTGTGTTTTGAGCTTTGGTGGCTAGATCTTTGTCCTGAACGCCTAGCCTCAGTCATAAATTCGGCCTGACGCCTGGGATGATAGTCAGGCTGAGTTGGAGAGTACTCCAGGTGTTCCTCTTGTGAGCGAAAGTTACTGAGGTGTAACCCACTGGGTTCCGCCATGGAAGCTTTCCCCTTCATCTCTTTCACCACTGCTTGGAAAACACCCGGATTTTGAGCCACATAACGTATGGCTCGCATATGTTCTTCATATGTGAAGGCAGCAGTAGGAGTTGAGGATTCTTCTGGCTCCGAGAAATATTGTTCCGTTGGTTGTTGAAGTTGTTGACATCTTCTGGATGTCTTAGGTTGCTTGAACCTTTTCCCATTCTTTCTATCCATCTTCCCTTAATAAAAAGGGTAGGATATAATTAAGAAACCCTTGATAAGCTGTTTTTAAGGTTTGAAGGCTTGCGAGCCCTTCCTCTAGCGCCAAATGATGAAGCACGACTTGTTCACCGGATGGATCAGAGATGGCCCGAAAAGTGTGCCACTAATCTTCTGTCTGAATCCGTCTATGGAGCATATGATAGAAGAAAAACGTTAGAGGTCCCAGAGTGCTGCCCCGGGAAAAACCCTCCGACGCTTAAGTCAGTTATGAGTGTTTTACCTTATCCAATTTATGCTGGAATAGAGGTTTAGATAAAACCTGGGAAAAATCTCATTGAGCTTGTGAGTTTGTGTTATGGCCGAGATGGAGTTCTAGAAGTAATGCTCCAGTCGTTCTCCCATAATTTGGATCCTTTTCCTCGTCTGAATAGAGGAGTATTTATATTTGAGATTGTGGAGGTCTGACCCCCTGCCCGATTGATGAGACGGTGATGCGGCTGAGATAGAGGTCTAATCCGTTGCAGAGATGCGGTGCGATGGGATTAAAGCCTGAGACCGTAGCTGTTGCGTAGGTCGGCTGATAATGATGACCTTGTGTTGAACCAATCATCGCTTGACATCTGGAAAGTATTCTGCAGAGCCGCTTAGTGGGTCCCAGAAGACGGTAGAGAATATCTTCTTTTGACCTTATCCGATAATGTTTAGCATGACAGAACCAATATGCAGCCGAGGTCGAGATGAATTATCCTGCCGAGGTTGACTATATGTAATGGATGTGACTTTGCCGAGCCGAGATGCAACACGCTGACTCAGATACGTGGCCGAGCTGCCGAGCTGAAGCTGAAGACCAAGCCTGTTTCCGAGGTGGAAACCTTGTCATATTCTTTGCTAAGAAAGTGAATACTGTGAGGGAATATAGCCGAAGTGCAACTTGGCCGAGCAGAGATGTATTTGTGCCGAACTGCAGGAATCAAACCCTTTATGCACACGTTCTGCCGTTGACTGTCGTTGACTGACGGGTGTTTATTTTTGGAACATCAGTAAATTTAGGCAAATTTCTTTGTGTGCACATTCAATAGTGTCATGAGTTCTACTAGTTAGTTATCGACTACTATATATTTTATCGAAGGTCTATTTTATTTGGACTCGAGAGTTAGTGTCAGATATTAGACGTATATCTAAATGTAGGACACTTTATTTTATAAATATAAAGATAAAGAGACATGTAAAACAAGTTAGATATAGCTGCATGGATACATCTAGTAGTGTGTAAATACTTGTTGAAGAAGTGATACAGACAATGTCATCTTAGTTGTATAAATACACCAAGATTGAGGAGGAGTGTTGAAGGAGTCTGCAGAAATAAACAAAGTGACCAGTCGAGCTGATGTGCCTAGCTGAAGTGAACATAAACCAGTGACTAGCCGAGCTGAGGTGCCTAGCTGAAGTAAAGAAGTACCGAGCCGAGGTGCCATACCGAGGTGAGGATCAAAGATGAGCAGGAAAAGATAAGGAGTGCCGAGCTGAGATGCTAAACTGAAGTGAGACAGAAGTAGAAGAAGTACTGAACCGAAGTGCCTAGCCGAGGTGAGGTCAGAAGTAGTACTCAAGCAAACAAGAAGTGCCGAGCTAAAACATGCATTGCCGAGGTGGCAGGAAGCAGTGCCAAAGTGAAACGGTGCAATGTTGAGGTGATGAGATAAAACGCCGAGGTGAAAAGTGTTAGAATCTAGATTGGAGTGCAAACCCAAAAGAAGAAGTGCCCAGGTAAGCCAAAATGAGAAAATGCCGAAGTAATAAAGTATGTGAGCTAAATGAAAGAATGTCGAAGCTGAGATAACGAAGTGAAGGCACTAAAGGAAAAAAACAATGACGGATGCCAAGCTGAGGAGACGATGTGAAAGCATAAACAAATGGACCAAGCTATGCTGAGCAAAACAATAACAGCAGAACAAAGATTAACAGCAGCAACAGAGACATCACTGCCGAGCTGAAATACTTAGACAAATATAAGAAATCTCGGATGCAGCACTTAAGAGATAAACAAAGGAACAGTGCAACAAAAGTGTTTATACGAATATACTGTACATACATCCACTAGCTCAGTTGACCAAATAAATAATTGTAAATAGAATATAGCTGTTAGAAATAGCCATTGGAAATAGCCGTTGGTGGCTTGAGGTGTCTTACCTCTTTCAAGCCTTTTAAAAGGCAAACTCATGTACATTCTACGGTGAGAAAGTTCTGTAGAAGAACTTAAAAAGTCTGAATAAAATTTACACTATTCAAACTCTAATTGAACTCTTCTATTTTACAATTTATTCTTCCATATTCTACAATGTATGTTACTCAAATGCTCTTCCAAATGATTTAAACATGCTTCTGCATCTTTCAAAACCTGCAACTCTGAAAATCCAACCATACTAAAACATGTACGTCTACATACACAAAATCTATTTGCGATATAATTTTGTTAGTTTACTAGTAACCGCCTATGCACACCTTAAATACAAAATCTGTTACCTTGCTCTTTGCTAAGATGTCCCCATGCAATGACTTGCTAAGTTGAATTGGTTCTATGAGCTCTCTAATTCAAGGTCAATTGTTAGGCATGAATGACCATGATCTCATGCTGATTCAATTTACTGTATGTGAGCATGTAGGGTTCAATTTTCCGTGATCTAAGATTTATTTTGATGTTTTATAATAGTCAACAATTGGATATCTTAAATATCTCTGAAATTTGTCAATAATGTATGCAATATATAAACACATACAAAAAATGAACACACATAAGTCTCCCATGCGAGAAGCATAAAGAATCTTATGTATTTAACTATATATATCTTTAATGAAACTATTTGAGACTATTTGTCTTTCTTAGAAACAGAGATATCATCTGACTTATAAACGTGCATGCCAAACATGTTGAATACTTTAGCATCACAACCTTTCGTAACATACATAAGTACGTATACTCCTGAAGTGACCTCAGTATAGTTGTATGCCTTAAACATAACAGATGTAACCAAAAATCTTTTATCTTAAATTTGAGTTCTTTTGATTTTGAACAAGTGTGGATTAGTCTAGTTTATCTTGATTCTATTTTACCTCGATTGGTGCATTATTTGAGGTCGTCAGAAAAAATTCGAAATGTCAACCATTTTTCTCATCTTTAACCTTCTTCTTTAAAACCATATTCTCAAAAAAAAAAAAAAAAAAAAAAAAAA
>AP025043.1:2469440-2489652 GCA_036186865.1 Eustoma russellianum
AAAAAAAAAAAAAAAAAAAAAAAAACACTTGTCTGACCATCACCTCCCATTGAGGATGAACTCAGAGGGATCCCCTCATAAGTTTTATGAAAGGACTTGTGAGGTACTTAAAGATGTCGCAGCTTTGAAATTTGTTAAAAATTATGTTTTCGCTTTAATAGGTTAAACATATAACAGCTTTTGAAAATCATATCTAGATACATGCATAATTATATATTTTTTCTTTTTTGTAAGATCTATTTGCTAAAGGTTTCCAGAAGTGCTGGACTATACTTTTCTTCACTAAACTCAACCACACGTTTCATAATATACATACATTTTTCTGAAATCAAGAGAAATTGTTTGGCCTTTGGAATTCCCATTACTTATACATAATATACGGGTTAAGGAGTAAGTAGTGATATACCTGATAGTTACTCTTGAATTATAATAAAATTACTGAATTACCTAGAACAAGCTAACTGTGCCAGGTCAACCTCCGATCTGTTCAATTGATTCCCATAAATCGTTGACTGATTAAATAAGCTACACTCAGCTTGCATGTAACATATATTATTGACATGCTTTCTAGCCAGCAATAAATAAATAATTAAATAAAGTTTGCCAGGTGAGTTTGTGGGGTTTTCAGCCAATAAATAAATAAACAAGCAAGTTGAGTATATGCATGTTAGCCAACAAATATAAATAAATAAAGCATTTCCCTAGAAGCTTGGGTTAGTGGTTTCAGGATTCCTAATATTAAGAGCATTCAGAGTTGACAAAATTTTATTCCCGCGCAGGCTATATTGATGCCTAATATATTTCCCAAGACATATCCATGTGGTTAAAGGTATAAGGTTTCAAAAGGAAAGTCAGAAGTTCAAACATTAACGAATGCAAGAATGTTTGAACCTTCTCCAGGCTAGTTGCATAGTGTGGGAGCACTATTGGCCCGTAGAATGACTTGATAGGCTGCAGGTCAGCCCGTCGGTTGTTCTTTCGATACCAATATCTCCTTGTACTATACATGTGTTATGACAAACTTCTACTAGTGGATCTTGAAAACCTAATTTACATCTCTACACATCTTGTAGAATCGGAGGTGACATGAACCCTTACTCGTTGGAGTTCAACCTTTATATTGATGCGTAATAATGGCTGAGTCCTTTGAATATGCTGTTGTGGCTTTTTGCGAGTTAAACAAAAATGGAAGTACAATAATTATAAGTGAACAAACAAACATCTTCTGTTTAGTAGTGATGTCGCATGGTTGTATTATTGGGTTAATATTTCTGGCTGAGAATTGATGATATTAGTGTCACTCGTATTGCTGCGTTACCTATTGTGTCATGACAGTCGTATTCAAATGCTATAAAAGGATTATTTTCACAGAATTTTCATCGTCCTTATTAATAAGATCAAAACGCTGAAATGTTAGCGTGTTAAAGTAGTTTTACATTTTAGAAGCGAGAAAGTAGGTAGGTGTGTGTATATATATATGTATGTGCGTATATATATATATATATATATATATATATATATATATATATATATATATTTATATATTTATATGTGTGTGTGTAGTAAAAGCAGTATCTAGATGGACCTTAATTCTTTATTCTGCCAGATGCGCATCATGGTCCCAAATAAAGAAACAGTGTTTTTAGGAGAGAAACTTTTTGGATACTTGTATTGATATAAAGGGCCAAAGGGCCAGTACATAAAAAAAAAAGAGTCATTTCTGCCCAAATCAAAAGTAAGAGATCCAGCAGATATCAGACCAACACACATTACAATCTCACACGTCTTTCTTTTTACGAAAGAACAAGCAACTTTAGTTCAAGATGCAAATGGTACCAAATCAGCTACTAATATAATATCATCTGGATAGATTAAAAGCAGAGGAGCTGAAAACACTGTCCAAATTGTTTTATTTAATGGAAGATTGCACGGACCTATCAGCGAGAAACTGACTTCCTTTTGTAATCATAAAGCATCAACAGAAAAAAAAAGAAGAATCCGGTAACATGAGCAATCCTGATTGGAATCAGATCTTCCCTTGTCACCGGTGGACATTTGCTTGAGTCTCATATTTGTAAAAATAATGGCGCAAAAGCAATACAGAGATCCAATCTGATGCATAAGACATTAAAAAAATTAAATGAAAGCAGTAGTTCCACAAAGATATTACACAAAATTAAAAGAAAAACACACACACGTGTACCTAAAATCATCAAGGTCCAATGACGGCGCTACAGCTGTCGATCAATATCCCGTGTTAATTAGCAAACGATATAGATTTATTTTCAACATAATAAAAACCTTGACAATATTTTTCAAGGGAAAGAGTAAAAGAAAACATAAAAAGTGCTGGAAATAACAAACTTTTCTGGTGAACAGGTTTACTTGCCTGATACATGGAAAACTATGGAGAAGAAGAAGGCAGTCAGGGAGCAGCCGTGAACTCAAAAGCTAGACCAGATCCATGAAGCTTCTCCTCCATCAGATTTTCCAACCTTTGAGCCATGGCAGGAGTCAGATAATTAACCCAGTCCCCCACTTCCCCCTTCCTAAAGAAGGAGCTGTTCTTAACCCCATTCTTCCTCTGTCCATTTTCGTTAATCTCCAGGTTCTTGAGGTTCTGAAGGCTGCACAACTGAATTATTTACTCGATAACCCCATCCTTCTCTTCCTCCTGTGAGAAAGAATATCCCAAGAACTCTGCCAACTTCTTGAGAGAGGAAACTGTGTGTTTCCTCAGATCTTCATACTTGACGAAGAATATCTTCTCATCATCCTTTGAGCTTGCATTCCAATACCCAAGCGTGTGATTCCAAAAGGGATGAAAATCTCCCAGCCCCTTTAACACGTATTCAAAAGCCTCTTCCACCGGGAGAGGTTGCTTCCCTGTAAACTTATTTTGAGATGCAAAATGCCAGAAAGAAATGAAAATGTCCAAAGGGTTTCTACATATGTAAACAACCTTGCATTTAGACCTCAAAATCGATTCTGGTAGGGCTTCATAGGGTGCATGTGTTGCAAAAATTCTTGGAGTGGGCATGATTTCAAAATCATCATAATGAGCATCAATCTCAAGATATGGCACCAGGTCATGGGGATTGGACGTGAGCAGAGGGGTGTGTTGCAAGGAGTGATTGTTGCGGTTGACGATTGAGTAGAGGAGAGCGCTCATCCAAGTGGTGCCGGCTTTAGGCAGGGAGGCCAATAAAATGTCAGTATCTCTGGCTTTGAAGTGTGTTTCATTGAAGATGATTGATCTTAGCATTATAATGGGATACCATGTTCCTCTGTAGTTGCACAGTTCCCTTTGGGACCAACATTTTTGTTTCGGAAGTCCTTGGATGAGATCTTCAATCTCCTCTTCCTTCTTTTCCACTTGAGCCATTGTTGTTGGTATGAAGACTGCAAGTCCTCCTTCCTTGAGTACAGGATTGAGCAATGTGGGATCTGGGTTTTTTTTTCCTTTGTCTCATGTGAGAAGAATAATAGTTAGTGAGAATATATGCGTGGGTATCATGCAATGATAATATTTTGCATGAGTGCACAGTCAGCTCCATGCCTCCATCTGTGCAACATCATCACGGTTTTCCACCCACTCTGAATTTTCTACTAATTTTTATCATGTTGCACCATACCTCATTGATAGAAAAAATAAATAGTAGCAAGGAAATAATTCCATGCATCTTAATCAGGTTTGTGATCGGATTGATTTCTTCCTCGATTGTGATTGAGCGGGCCAAACTCAAAAAAAAAATATACAAGTATATTCGGATGGATCCGTATTAGTCAACTTCACTTAGCCGAATATAGTTATAGGTCAACATCGTTGCTCTCTCTTATGCTCGGCCAAAAAGACTTTGGACGCTTCGATTAGACACAACCACATGACGATGAAACCTACATGCTATGGTTTTCCACCACAAGTCTGCTCGGGACCTCGTTACTTGCAACTTTTTCTGCTCGACCGCGTCTTCAGAGTTAGATCTCTTTTCGATCAAATGCTACTTTACAATATAATAAACACAACTAATTTAGTGAGTCTCTTTTCATACATTTCTTTGGAATGTGTATTCACTGAATTCTTTTGCTATATATAAGAAGATATCTAATAAAATCTTCAAGAGACACCGTCCTCCTTTCCTTGTGGGTGTTTAAAATCTATAAAAATGAAAATTAACGGTTCAACGGGAGAAGATTGTAGGCATGTATGGAGGCAGGGGTTGAGTTTTTCTCTAACTTTTCTCACTGATTTTTATTCCCACTCTTTACACGGATGGACAAACATATATTAATTCTAGATTAGGCCAAGGAAAGTAGAAAGGAAAAAAAAAACAAGAGAAGGAACACATCTTATTATGAATATTGATATATCAAAATGCAATATATGCTTTTTAATAAAAATAACAACACACATTACAATCTCACTTGTCTTTCTCTTTATGATAGAACAAGCAAATTTAGTTCAAGATACAAATGACTCCCAATCAGCTACAAATACATTATCACCTGGATATATTAAAGCTAGAAGATAATTCTGAACAGCTGAAAACATCATCCAGATTGTTTTATTGAATGGAAGATTGCACGGACCGATCAGCGAGAAACTGACTTCTCTTTGTAATCATAAAACATCAACAGAGAAAAGAAGAAAAAAAATCCCGTAACATGAGCATTCCTGATTGAAATCAGATCTTCCCTTGTCACCCGTGGACATTTGCTTGAGTCGCATATTTGTTAAGATAATGGTGCAAAAGCAACACAGAGATCCAAATCTGATACATAAGAAATAAAAAAATATTAAATAAAAGCAATTGTATCAAAAAGATACACACAAAATTAAAAGAAAACACACAGACGTGTATCTAAAATCATCATGGTCCAATGACGGTGCTACAACTGTGGATCAGTATCCCGTGATAATTAGCAAATGATATATATTTATTTTCCAACATAATAATAACCTTGACAGTTTTAAAGGAAAACAGTAAAAAAATAATTAACTTTTCTGGTGAGCAGGTTTACTTGCCTGATGCATAGGAAACTATGAAGAGGAAGAAGGTAGACGAGGAGCAGCCGTGAAGTCAAAAGCAAGACCAGATCCATGAAGCTTCTCCTCCATCAGATTTTCCAACCTTTGAGCCATGTCAGGAGTCAGATAGTTAACCCAATCTCCCACTTCCCCTTTCCTAAAGAAGGAGCTGTTCTCAATTCTAAAAGGAGTCTTCCTTTCTCCAGTTTTGTTGATCTCTAGGTTCTTGAGTTTCTCAAGGCTACACAGCTCTATTATTTCCTCAATAACTCCATTCTTCTCTTCCTCTTCTGAGAAAGAAAACCCCAAGAAATCTGCCAACTTCTTCAGAGAGGAAACTGTGTGTTTCCTCAGATCTTCATATTTGATGAAGAATATATTCTCATCATCCTTTGAGCTTGCATTCCAATACCTAAGCGTGTGAATCCAAAAGGGATGAAAACCTCCCACCCCCTTTAACACGTATTCAAAAGCCTCTTCCACCGGGAGAGGTTGCTTCCCTGTAAATTTATTTTGAGATGCAAAATGCCAGAAAGAAACGAAAATGTCCAAAGGGTTTCTACATATGTAAACAACCTTGCATTTAGACCTCAAAATCGATTCTGGTAGGGCTTCATAGGGTGCATGTGTTGCAAAAATTCTTGGACTGGGCATGATTTCAAAATCATCATAATGAGCATTTATCTCAAGATATGGCACCAGATCATGGGGATTGGACGTGAGCAGAGGGGTGTGTTGCACGGAATGATTGTTGCGGTTGATGATTGAGTAGAGGAGAGCGCTCATCCAAGTGGTGCCGGCTTTAGGCAGGGAGGCCAATAAAATGTCAGTATCTCTGGCTTTGAAGTGTGTTTCATTGAAGATGATTGATCTTAGCATTGTAATTGGATACCATGTTCCTCTGTAGTTTCGTAGATCCATTTGGGACCAACATTTTTGTTTTGGAAGTCCTTGGATGAGATCTTCAATCTCCCCTTGCTTCTTTTCCACTTGAGCCATTGTTGGTATCACAGACTGCATGTCCTCCTTCCTTTGAGTACAGGATTGAGCTATGGGTTTTTTTTCCCCTTTTATTGCGATATGATATGATATGGTTGGTTGTAGATAATATTCTTATTTGTAGATAACATTGTACAAGTGGATAGATAAGGTTGTAGATGATTTTTCTCCTTAGTTGTAGTAGCAGTAGGTTACAACTTTCTCCTATATTTACGTATATCTTTTACATTCTTGGAATATACAGAAATATTAAATATTTCTTCATGTTATCAGATCAAATTTGATCCATTTCGTCTGTTGTCATTTTCATCGTCGTTCTTGCGATATTCACTATTCCTTTTCTTTGTTTTCGGGGACTTCTTCTGTTATAGCCGGATTTTAAAAAAAAATGAATAGACAAGATAATTTAAATTGATTAAATCCTATCTAACAAATTTAGTCAACCCCCTTCCTAAATTTTCTCCCTTATCATCTTAAACTCCCTCAAACCCCTCACTCATAACCGCATCACTCCCTATAATCCCTCCCTCTTATCTCAATCCCCATTTACCCTAATCCCTCCCCATTCTTTTTCATACGGCAGCCACTCCCCTCCCCATTCCCCTCTCTCAATTTCGGCCACAACAAGAGGAAGAGAAAAGAAGGATCTTTGATCCACGGTTTAGGAGGAGGAAACCATAACCCTAACGGGATCACCATCTCGTATATCGATCAACTCTCGCTAGGAATCGAGGTAGATGCATATTCATTATTTCCTCAAAACGGTATGAAGGCTTGCATAGGCAAAAAGGGTATTGTTATGTGATGTGGTTGTCGTTAGTTCTTGATTTTATTTGGATCATGTGCAACGTGTTTATTTTCCGTTATATGTTTCTTGACTCAACGTGATCTTGTTGTTGTATGGTTCGCTGTTACTTGGGGTTGTAAGGTCTTGATGCGAGTATGGATATGTGGGATGGGGGAAAGGTTGTTTGGGATTGGATGGAAGGATTGCAGAAATTTCAGGATGGGACTTCTGAGTTTCGGGGACATCGATCGATCGACGTCCAGAGGCTGAGGGATCGATGTGCCTCAGATGGACATCGATCGATCGACGTCCAGAGGGTGAGAGATCGATGTGCCTCAGATGGACATCGATCGATCGACGTCCAGGGGCTGAGGGTTCGATGTGCCCCAGAACCACGTCGATCGATCGACGTCCCATGGCTGAGGGTTCGACGTGCCTCAGAACCACGTCGATCGATCGACGTCAGAGGATGACGTCCAACTGTTCTTTTTCCTTTCTTTTGCATTCATGGCACGTGCATGTGCGTGAGGTACCCATTGTCTGAGGGTGTGCGTCTTCGGAGGATGTAGTGCCTATAGGGCGTGGGGACCGTGATGATACGCAGCGTCGGTCGGGCGTGGGTGTCATGTGATACGCAGCGTCTATAGGACGTGGGTGTCGTACGGATACGCAGCGTCTATAGGGCGTGGGTGTCATGAGATACGCAGCGTCTATAGGGCGTGGGTGCCGTACGATACGCAGCGTCTATAGGGCGTGGGTGTCCAGAACGGCAAGTGGTGGCTAGAGACCATGACGCTGGAATTAGGTCCCGGGAGCATGCATTGCATATAGGCCTAGGAGCATAATTGCCTGACATGTTCTAGTTGCGTGTGACACGTTATGTGAGCATGCATCACGTACTTGCGCATGCATCTTGTGTGGATTGTTTATTTTCGTATAAGTCATGTCATGTTGTTTTATGTTGGTTACGTGGAGTGTCATATTTGCCGGTGGCATGCTATCTGTTTTATGTGATTACGTGGCGATATCGTTTTGGATATGTAAGTTTCGTAGTGTTTTGAGAGGCACCTACTGGGTGATTACCATCACTCACACCTACTATTCCATATGTAGCCGAGACGGAGTATGATTACATTTTCATTGAGGATGGATCTGACGCCGTGGAATGGGCTGAGTGACTCATAGAGAATGACGCAGCGAGGATGGAGACGGAGTTCTTATGATGATTTGGGGTGACGCAGACATTTTATTCACATGCTTTATTTTGGAAACAGTTTCATGTCCTTTAAATTTAGACATTTGACCTTGATTTGTAAGGCCCGGTCAGCCTAGCTTTTCCATCATTATTTTCTTAAAGATATTCAATTTCGAAATTTGCATATGACTGATCGTTTCCGCAGAAGGAAAGGAAAAGACTTTCCTATGTCAGGATTGACGTGTAGCAGGTTGATGTGACGCCTAGTATTCTCCTGAGTGAGATACGGCGGGTGCACCGTTTCCGAGGGTGGTGCTCGGGAGCAGGGCGCTACAGGTGGTATCAGAGCCCAGGCTTCAGATACGCCTCGGGAACGTATAGTTTAGCCAATTAACCCTAGGATAAGTGACGATCTGTTTTCAAATGATTTTTTTTTTAAATTGGAATAAAATGAAGTAGACATAAGCTATGACTGGGTTTTGGGTTGGTGAGTGCCGTTAGCAAGCAGACAGGATAGGTTATCCTTTCTTCGACCTCCACTCCTTACTTCTTTTCAATACTCTTAAGTCAACCTTGTCTAACATGCTTTAATCATCCACAGACAATGCCTCCACGACGTGAACCATCAGGGAACGATGGAAATGACAGAGACGAACGTCAGGGGCAAGGGGCGATCCCCCAAAACTTCGCGGATACATTGGCCAATCTGACGGCCTTAATAGCCCATCAGCAGGCGCAGATGGCGCAACAATATACTCAGATGACAGAGCAACAGGCACAGATTGCCCAAATACTTCAGCACACTCAGCAACAGCAGCAACAACAACCGCCACCACCACCGCCCGCACCACAGCAGGGTTTGAGGTTCTATTACAGGGAGATGCAGAACTCCCGAATACCGATGTTCCGGGGTACCACTCGGCCTGAGGAAGCCGAGATTTGGCTCAAAAACATAACTGAACAGATAAGACTGATACAAGTACCCGCGGATCTGAAAGTAGAGGTGACTACCCCGTTCTTGGAAGGGGAAGCTGAGAGGTGGTGGAACGGAGTGAAACGCAAATTGACTCCACCAGTGACTTGGGAGCAATTTGTTGAGGAGTATAAGAAGCACTATGTTCCGGGTAGTGCTATTCAGAGAAGGATGGCGGAGTTCCAGCTGCTGACTCAAGGGTCCATGACGGTGGATCAATACTCCGAGAAATTTCATGAACTGGGCCAGTATATGTCGTGCATCATGGACAACGAAGAGGCCAAAATGCTGAAGTTCCACACAGGTTTGAGCTTTCGCATTCAACAGGCGATTGTTTGCGCAGAGACTACCACATTTGAGGGATTGCTGGAGGTATGTCGACGTGTAGAGAGGAATTTGGAAAGGGCAGCTGCACTAGAGAGACTGAAGAGGCCCCGTGAGGAGTTGCAGACGGGTAGATCAGGGAGATGGTTGAAAGTACCTCGCCGCCCACAGTCCGGGCAACCATTCCGGCCAGAACGACAGCAAAGTGCAGTGATTCAGACCCCGATGATTGAGGGTCCAGCACCGACTGATGCGCAACCGGTAAGGGCTGCGGCACCTATCCCACGGTGTACGTTGTGCGGACGTTTTCATCCGGGACCATGTTGGAAGGATCAGAGAGTGTGCTATAACTGCGGGAAGCCAGGACACATCGCTAAGGAATGCCCAGCACCGGCTCAGGTGAACCCACAGACACAAGCTCAACAGGGGGGACGAGGCCGGACCAATGCTCGAGTACACGCGATGACAGATGCAGAAGTCGAGGAGTCAGGCGACGTGGTGACGGGTGTGATTTTAATTAACAAAGTGCCAGTAAATGTTCTATTCGATAGTGGAGCAAGTCACTCGTTTATGGCAAAGAGATTTGCCAAGAATCTGGACATTCTTCCCGAATGGATTGAGACTCCATACCGTATACAGGCCGCAGGTGGCCAAGTACTCGTATCTCATCAACGTTACAATGGATGTGAATTGGAGATTAACGGTCTACAGTTTTCTGCGACCCTGATACCTATCCAGATGTTCGATTTTGACATTATTCTGGGCATGGACTTCTTGGCGGAGTATCATGCAAATATTAATTGCCGGCAACTGCAAGTCAGCATGAAGGCACCTGAACTGGGGGGAAACTATATTTCAAGGGAACCCTAAATTAAAGAAGGCACCCCAGAAGCTTTATTTGACTGCGGCACAGGCATTTCGAGCACTAAAGAAAGGAGGAGAAGGATTCTTGATTTATTCAATGGGTGCTGAACAAGAGATTCCGCAGATCGACCAAATCCCTGTGGTAAAGGAATTTATAGATGTCTTTCCCGAGGAGTTACCAGGACTGCAACCAGAAAGAGAGGTAGAGTTCGAGATCAATCTCATACCCGGTGCAGAACCCATATCCAGGGCACTATACCGTATGGCTCCAGCAGAACTCAAGGAGTTGAAGGAGCAGTTGCAAGAACTGCTGGATCGTAAGTTTATTCGACCCAGTGTATCACCTTGGGGTGCTCCAGTTCTGTTTGTGAAAAAGAAGGATGGAAGCATGAGATTATGTATAGATTACCGGGAGCTTAACAAGATCACTATCAAGAACAAGTATCCCTTACCCCGAATCGAGGATCTCTTTGACCAACTACGGGGGGCTAGAGTATTCTCCAAAATCGATTTGCGATCCGGTTATCACCAGTTGAGGATCAAATCTGGGGATACAGCCAAGACCGCTTTCCGAACACGTTATGGTCACTATGAATTCCTGGTTATGCCTTTTGGATTAACCAACGCCCCAGCTGCCTTTATGGATCTAATGAACACAGTATTTCGGAAACAACTGGATAAGTATGTTGTAGTGTTCATTGACGATATTCTGATATACTCCCCCGACGAAGAGACTCACGCTGAACACTTGAGGGAGGCTTTAGAGACACTTCGGAGAAGCAAATTATATGCCAAGTTCAGCAAATGTGAGTTCTGGCTAAAGAGTGTAGCCTTTTTGGGTCATGTGGTTTCTGAAGAGGGAATTTCTGTGGACCCAAAGAAAGTGGAGGCGATCACCGAATGGCTTAGGCCTACTAATGTGACAGAGGTAAGGAGTTTTCTCGGTCTGGCCGGATACTACAGGAAGTTTGTAGAAGGCTTCTCATCCATTGCAGTGCCTCTGAGCCGGTTGACGCAGAAGAAGTCGAAGTTTGAATGGACCACCGAGTGCGAACAAAGCTTTGTTGAACTAAAAAGGAGACTGACCACAGCCCCTATTCTTGCTCAGCCCTCCGCTTCAGAAGGGTTTGCCATTTACAGTGACGCTTCTAAGAACGGGCTAGGTAATTGTGTATGATTTCAACTGATTTTGTATTCAATTAAAGTTGTGGTCTAATTTTTATATTTCAGGATGTGTGTTGATGCAAAACGACAAGGTCATTGCGTATGCGTCACGACAGCTAAAACCCTATGAGCAGAACTATCCGACTCATGATCTGGAACTAGCCGCGGTGGTGTTCGCGCTGAAAATCTGGCGCCACTATCTATATGGAGTGAAGTGCGAGGTGTTCACTGATCATAAGAGTCTTAAGTATTTGTTTACGCAAAAGGAGCTGAACATGCGCCAAGGGAGATGGTTAGAGCTGTTGAAAGATTACGACTTGACCATCAGCTATCATCCAGGGAAGGCCAATCGAGTGGCTGATGCCTTAAGTAGGAAGTCGAGCCATGCACGGCAGGCTACTCTAGAAAAAGAGATGGCGGAGTTTGATTTGGATCTTGTAGATTCTACTGCCGATATCTTGGCGACGCTAATTATCACCCCAACCTTGGTAGACCAAATTAAGGAAGCACAGAAGAACGATGCAACAATTAGAGAGACGCGAGAAAGAATGTTAACCAGCCAAGTGGACGGATTTCAGGTTCATGATGACGGCAGTATGTGGTACCAAGGAAGATTGTGCGTACCTGATATTGAGGATCTGAGGAGGGAGTTGTTGAAGGAGGCACATAATTCGAGACTGTCTATTCACCCTGGTGCTACGAAGATGTACCATGATCTGAAGAGACACTATTGGTGGAAGGGCATGAAGAGGCACATTGCTGAATTTGTGGAAAGGTGCCTTGTTTGCCAGCAAGTTAAGGCGGAACATCAAAGACCGGGTGGACTGATGCAACCACTAGAGATACCCGAATGGAAGTGGGAGCATGTAACAATGGACTTCGTGGTTGGACTCCCAAAAACAAGAAATGGGAATGACATAATATGGGTAATCGTGGATCGACTGACCAAGTCCGCTCACTTCTTGCCTATTCCCACCGGACTTACTATGGAGAGGTTGGTAACTATATACATTGATAACATTGTTTGCCTTCATGGAGTGCCAGTTAGCATAGTATCAGATCGTGACTCGAAGTTTACATCTCAGTTCTGGGCAGCGTGTCAGAAGAAGATGGGGACTGAGTTGCGACTGAGTACTGCTTTTCACCCTCAGACCGATGGTCAATCTGAAAGGACCATTCAGACTCTGGAGGATATGTTGAGGGCATGCGCATTGGATTTTAAAGGAAATTGGGACAGCATGCTCAAATTGATAGAGTTCTCTTACAACAACAGCCATCACAGTGCCATAGGTATGGCACCATTTGAGGCCTTATATGGACGAAAGTGTAGATCACCTGTGCATTGGGACGAAGTTGGTGAACGGAGGTTGACAGCTCCAGAAATAATCGAGCAAACTAAAGAACAGGTGAAACTAATTCGGGAACGTCTTAAGACGACTCAAGATAGAAGCAAGAGTTGGGCCGACACGAAGAGACGACCTTTAGAGCTCAAGGAGGGAGAAAAAGTCTATCTTAAAGTGTCACCCATGAAGGGTGTGACACGGTTTGGAGTTAAAGGGAAGTTGAAGCCGCGATATATTGGACCATATGAGATACTTGAAAAGGTTGGAGATTTGGCTTACAAACTGGCATTACCTCCGATGTTGGCTCAAGTGCACAATATATTTCACGTCTCTCAATTGAGGAAATATGTTGCTGACCCGAGTCATGTGTTGAATGCACAATCCCTTAAGATCAGACCCGATGCGTCCTATGAAGAGGTGCAGATACGAATTCTGGATCGCAAGGACCAAGAGCTCAGAAGACGGATCATCCCCTACGTAAAGGTCCAGTGGAGCAACCATAGGGAGAATGAAGCAACGTGGGAGCTAGAAGAGCAGATGCGCGACCGCTATCCCCACCTATTTGAATAAGGTACGGCAAGTTTCGGGGACGAAACTTTTTGTAAGGGGGGGTAGGATGTTATAGCCGGATTTTAAAAAAAAAATGAATAGATAAGATAATTTAAATTGATTAAATCCTATCTAACAAATTTAGTCAACCCCCTTCCTAAATTTTCTCCCTTATCATCTTAAACTCCCTCAAACCCCTCACTCATAACCCCATCACTCTCTATAATCCCTCCCTCTTATCTCAATCCCCATTTACCCTAATCCCTCCCCATTCTTTTTCATACGGCAGCCACTCCCCTCCCTATTCCCCTCTCTCAATTTCGGCCACAACAAGAGGAAGAGAAAAGAAGGATCTTTGATCCACGGTTTAGGAGGAGGAAACCATAACCCTAACGGGATCACCATCTCGTATATCGATCAACTCTCGCTAGGAATCGAGGTAGGTGCATATTCATTATTTCCTCAAAACGGTATGAAGGCTTGCATAGGCAAAAAGGGTATTGTTATGTGATGTGGTTGTCGTTAGTTCTTGATTTTATTTGGATCATGTGCAACGTGTTTATTTTCCGTTACATGTTTCTTGACTCAACGTGATCTTGTTGTTGTATGGTTCGTTGTTACTTGGGGTTGTAAGGTCTTGATGCGAGTATGGATATGTGGGATGGGGGAAAGGTTGTTTGGGATTGGATGGAAGGATTGCAGAAATTTCAGGATGGGACTTCTGAGTTTCGGGGACATCGATCGATCGACGTCCAGAGGCTGAGGGATCGATGTGCCTCAGATGGACATCGATCGATCGACGTCCAGAGGGTGAGAGATCGATGTGCCTCAGATGGACATCGATCGATCGACGTCCAGGGGCTGAGGGTTCGATGTGCCCCAGAACCACGTCGATCGATCGACGTCCCATGGCTGAGGGTTCGACGTGCCTCAGAACCACGTCGATCGATCGACGTCAGAGGATGACGTCCAACTGTTCTTTTTCCTTTCTTTTGCATTCATGGCACGTGCATGTGCGTGAGGTACCCATTGTCTGAGGGTGTGCGTCTTCGGAGGATGTAGTGCCTATAGGGCGTGGGGACCGTGATGATACGCAGCGTCGGTCGGGCGTGGGTGTCATGTGATACGCAGCGTCTATAGGACGTGGGTGTCGTACGGATACGCAGCGTCTATAGGGCGTGGGTGTCATGAGATACGCAGCGTCTATAGGGCGTGGGTGCCGTACGATACGCAGCGTCTATAGGGCGTGGGTGTCCAGAACGGCAAGTGGTGGCTAGAGACCATGACGCTGGAATTAGGTCCCGGGAGCATGCATTGCATATAGGCCTAGGAGCATAATTGCCTGACATGTTCTAGTTGCGTGTGACACGCTATGTGAGCATGCATCACGTACTTGCGCATGCATCTTGTGTGGATTGTTTATTTTCGTATAAGTCATCTCATGTTGTTTTATGTTGGTTACGTGGAGTGTCATATTTGCCGGTGGCATGCTATCTGTTTTATGTGATTACGTGGCGATATCGTTTTGGATATGTAAGTTTCGTAGTGTTTTGAGAGGCACCTGCTGGGTGATTACCATCACTCACACCTACTATTCCATATGTAGCCGAGACGGAGTATGATTACATTTTCATTGAGGATGGATCTGACGCCGTGGAATGGGCTGAGTGACTCATAGAGAATGACGCAGCGAGGATGGAGACGGAGTTCTTATGATGATTTGGGGTGACGCAGACATTTTATTCACATGCTTTATTTTGGAAACAGTTTCATGTCCTTTAAATTTAGACATTTGACCTTGATTTGTAAGGCCCGGTCAGCCTAGCTTTTCCATCATTATTTTCTTAAAGATATTCAATTTCGAAATTTGCATATGACTGATCGTTTCCGCAGAAGGAAAGGAAAAGACTTCCCTATGTCAGGATTGACGTGTAGCAGGTTGATGTGACGCCTAGTATTCTCCTGAGTGAGATACGGCGGGTGCACCGTTTCCGAGGGTGGTGCTCGGGAGCGGGGCGCTACATCTTCAACTTTCGGCCGTTTGTTATTTTTGCATGAAAATTGAAGAAAGGTTTCGATAATTTAAGTCTCCAAAAGTTGGCTAAATTAGGCGAAGAAATTGTCAGTTTGCAATTTTTGGTTATTACCCTGCACTCTTGATCGATTCAATCGTTGTCATGGCGGCACCGTCGACTGTCACCACTTCGCAGGCAGGTGCATCGGTTGATGCAGCCGTGCCCTCTTCTTTTGTCAGCCTCTCCCTTGCACAGCAGTATTAGTTGGCTCAAGTCGTCGAACGTTTTAATGGAGGTAATTTTAGTCAGAATGTTCAGATGGCAGGAAAATCAGATTCGGGTACTGTTTCCTTTTCGCCTTCGTCTTGGCTGTTTGATAGTGAAGCCAATGCACATATTGTTAATGATCTGTCGTTTTTCACTACTATTATCACTGATAAGGTTGCAGCCACGGTTCAAATCCCGGATGGTACACGTGTGGCTGTGCGTGCCATAGGGACGCTCAGGCTTTCGGACTCATTAGTTTTGCATGATGTTCTGAGAGTTCCCGAGTTTGCATTTAATTTGATTTCTGTTAGTCGTTTGGTGAAAGATCTGAAGTGTATGCTGAGTTTTGGCCCGGATTTTTGTGTCGTGCAGGAAATGCCATCAAAGAAGCTGATTGGAGTGGGTAGGCAGCATGATGGTCTCTATCAGCTTCTACAGCCTTCGGCTTCCTCATTTTCGGCCTCCCCTGTCTTTGCCGCAATAAAGTGTAATGACTCAGTCTGGCATTATCGCATGGGTCATCTTCCTTTTTCTAAGTTTCGTTTTTTGCCTTCTGTTGTTGTTTCATCTAAAGAAGTGTTTTGTGATGCTTGTAATCGCGCAAAACAAACTCGTCTACCCTTTCCTCTTAGCCCTAGCAAAAGTACGCAAATTTTTGATCTCATTCACTGTGATATTTGGGGTCCTTATAAAACGGCTAGTTTATCTGGTGCGCATTATTTCTTGACTGTTGTTGATGATTACAGTCGTAGTACTTGGGTTTATTTGATGCAGTCTAAGTCAGAAACTAGTCGTTATTTACTGCATTTTCTCAAATGGGTTCACACGCAGTTTAATGTCACCGTCAAGTGTGTTCGTAGTGACAATGGTTTAGAGTTTACTCAGGCGTCCTTACTTACATATTATGTTGATCATGGCATTGAGGCTCAAACGTCTTGTCTTTACACACCACAACAAAATGGGGTTATAGCATAAACATCGTCATATTTTAGAAGTTGCACGTGCTCTCCGTTTTCATGCACATTTACCTATCACATTTTGGGAGGAATGCATTCTTACTGCTATTTACCTCATTAATCGCATGCCTTTGTCCATCCTTCAAAATAAAACGCCATATGAATTTCTTAGGGGTTGTGTTCCCAATTATTCTCACCTACACGTTTTTGGTTGCTTGTGTTATGATTATAATTCTCCTGGTCCTCGTGACAAATTTGCTCCCCGTTCCGCACCTGGTGTTTTCATTGGTTACCCTCATTCTCAAAAGGGTTATAAAATCTTTGATCTTTTTAGTCATAAAACTTATGTGAGTCGTGATGTATCTTTTTATGAAACCGTGTTTCCTTTTGCTAATCCTTCTTCCATTCAACCTTCTGGTCGTCCTAGCTCTAGTCTTGTTCCACCTTTAGTTTTTGTTGACCCACATGCAGCAGTTTCGCCAGTTGAAGCTGCCGCTACCCCTCCTTACTGTTCGTCCGCAGGTACCTCTGCAGAGTTTCCAGCTTCCTCAGGTCCAGCCGAAGTCCCCTTGCATTCGGCTGAAGTTTTTCCGTCACATACAGGTCCAGCCGACACTCTTATGTCTTCGGCTGGTCCAATGCCAACGCCTCCTTGTCCCGTTTTTCCTTCTCAGCCTGTGCGTAGCTTACGTTCTCGTCAGTTATCCAGTCGTCTTACATATTTTGACGTTGCGTTACCCCCTTCTCTTCTTCCATCAGCAGCCGCACCTGCTCCAACGGCAAACTCTACGGTATTTTCCTTGTCTAGTTTTCTTTCATATGCTCGATTATCCACATCTTATTATGGTTATGTCACGTCCATCACTGCTGGGGATGAGCCTACTTCTTTTCGTCAGGCAGTTAAACATGCGCACTGGCGTGACGCCATGCAACGGGAGATTTCTGCTCTTGAAGCCAATCATACATGGTCAGTTGTTTCTTTGCCACCTGGTAAACGCACTATTGATTCTAAGTGGGTCTACAAAATTAAATATAATCCTGATGGCACTGTTGAGTGTTATAAAGCGCGTTTAGTCGCTTGTGGGTACACTCAGGTTGAGGGTATTGATTTTCATGAGACTTTTGCTCCAGTGGCAAATTGGTCACTGTTCGATGTCTTTTAGCAGTTGTTGTTGTCCGTGGCTGGCATATTCATCAGTTGGATGTTAATAATTCTTTCTTGCATAGGGATCTTACGGAGGATGTTTATATGCGCATCCCGCCCGGTTTTTCTCGTCAGGGGGAGAATCAAGTTTTTAAGCTTTGTAAATCTTTATATGGTTTGCGACAAGCGTCACGGAATTGGTATGCCAAGTTTACTACATCTCTTATTTCGCTTGGCTATGTTCAATCTCAGGCGGATGCGTCCTTGTTCATTTTGTCTGTTAATTCATCTTTTGTTGCTGTTTTAATTTATGTTGATGATGTTATCATGGCGGGTAATGATCTTCCTCGCATCAACGCCTTGAAAATTTTTCTTGATCATCGCTTTAAAATCAAGAACTTGGGTCCTCTCAAATATTTTTTTGGCATTGAAGTTGCACGTTCTTCATCTGGTATGGTCCTAAATCAGCGTAAATATGTTCTTGATATTCTCATGGAATGTGGCCTACTTGGTTGTCGCCCCTCTAGTACTCCCATGGATCAAAAGTGTCAGTTTTCTGACTCTGACCCGCTTCTTAATGATCCTTCGTTTTATCGTCGCATTGTGGGACGTTTACTTTATCTTACTGTTACGCGTCTTGGCATTTGTTTTGATGTTAATACGCTTAGTCAGTTTATGCATATGCCACGCAAATGTCACCTTAATGTTGTTTTTCATTTGTTGCGCTACCTTAAGCGTGCGCCTGGACAAGGGCTCTTTTTCCCTACTAATACTTCTTTAAGTCTTCAAGCATATTGTGATGCCGACTGGGCTGGTTGTCCGATTACTCGACGTTCCACTACTGGATATTTGGTTTTCCTAGGTTCGGCCCCCATTTCTTGGCGATCTAAGAAACAGTCCGTTGTTTCTCGTTCTTCTGCTGAAGATGAATATCGTGCCATAGCTTATGCGACTAGTGAGATTGTTTGGCTCCGTCGTCTTCTTAGTGATCTTCGTGTTTCGGTTAAGGCACCCGTGCTTCTTCATTGTGATAATCAAGCTGCTTTGCATATAGTGGCTAATCCGGTTTTTCACGAGCGCACGAAACATATTGAGATTGATTGTCATTTCGTTCGTCAACATTATTCTACTGGTTGTGTTTTGCCTCGCAAATTTCCTACCGCAAACCAGTTGGCGGATGGGTTTACTAAACCGCTTGGTCCAGCGGTTTTCCAGCAGTTTTTGGGCAAGTTGGGCATTGTAAATATTCATGCTCCAACTTGAGGGGGAGTATTGCGATATGATATGATATGGTTGGTTGTAGATAATATTCTTATTTGTAGATAACATTGTACAAGTGGATAGATAAGACTGTAGATGATTTTTCTCCTTAGTTGTAGTAGTAGTAGGTTACAACTTTCTCCTATATGTACGTGTATCTTTTACATTCTTGAAATATACAGAAATATTACGTCTCAAATATTTCTTCACCTTTGTCTCATGTGAGAAGAATACTTAGTTAGGGAGACTCCTTTATTTATCTTTTGCATCAATAATTTTGGGGTTAATTGCTTTTCGCCTTTTTATTTTTCGACATATTCTTCAATGTTATAAAATACATCTTTAATATGAAGTTTGGATTAAAAAAATAAAAATCCATTTTATGAAATAATAAAGTGTTTGTAAAAATATATAAAATGAACTGTCAATTTTGCCCCTAATTAATATCTTCATCCCCAAAACAATATCCCTTGCCCTCGACCACCCCTCCACCTACACTATTGTGTGCCCCCACCTCTGTTACCTTCTCCCTCGCCGCTTGTTTGGACTTTGGAGTGGGAAGGAAGAGGGCGATGATAGAGGGCTGGGGGAGAGAATGGAGGCAAGCAGCTGGTGGCGGATGACGGGAGAAGGTGGTCGGTGTTGAGATTGAAAAGATGTAACAAGGTGCCATTTTTTTTGAAGTTTATTGGTAATTAAGGGTAAAGTTGAGAATTCATTTAACGATATTGGAAATTAATATTATAACTGTTTCATTTGCTCAGAAAATTTGGATAAAAGCATAAATAACTCTTTCTATGAACAATGAACTTGGGTTTTCTTTGGACTGCGTATGCTAATATCAAAATCATAATCGCTGTCCCCATCACATATCCCATGTTGTAGATAGGATGTTTTGAAAGGAACGTCAGGGGTTCGAATCTTGTCGAATAGTTTAAAATACATTTAACACAATAAGTGGTAATGTAAGTCCATTACCCATAAAAGGATAAATGTAAATCGGTAGTACCGATTTACATTTATCGTAAATCGGTAGTACCAATTTACATTTATCTTCTTATGGGTAATGGGCTTACATTACCACTTATTGTGTTAAATGTATTTTTAAAAAAATTCGATATAATAACTTCTACCTTGTCAACCGACAGTGAAAAAAATGAAATCCGGGTACATACCAATACTTAGTATGGGTAAAAAGAGAGAAATTGAAAGAAATAACTCTCGTGGCCCAGAATCAAAAAAATAAGAGTTTTGAACATTAAAAAGCTTGTATCCATAGAACATCTGGCGTGACAGAGATAATGAATAAATAGGAGTTAATATGATTCCAATTGCCATTAGAA
>AP025043.1:2489662-2541490 GCA_036186865.1 Eustoma russellianum
AAAAGGTCCCCCTTTTTGTATTAGAAAACTTTTTAGTGTTGAATGAACGATTTTCAAATCATAGAATTTCTAAGTTTAGTTATGAAAACTGTTTAGAAAAAAAATTCGATATAATAACTTCTACCTTGTCAACCGACAGTGAAAAATGAAATCCGGGTACATACCAATACTTAGTATGGGTAAAAAGAGAGAAATTGAAAGAAATAACTCTCGTGGCCCAGAATCAAAAAAATAAGAGTTTTGAACATTAAAAAGCCTCGATATCTTGTTCATTCGCAATAAGATATTTTCTTTGTGCGTCGCTAAAGAGGAATACAAATAACCTCTGGCTTTTTTTCAGATTTGGCGAGCATCTGGAATAACTAGTGATTTCAACTCTATTGTACCGCAAGTGAATAACAAAATAAAATAGATAGGTGGGCGATAATAAGAGAATTTGACTAATTATAGAAATTTTTCTCAAAGGTTCACTACTTATTTTATTTTTATTTAGCAAGAATGTTTGAACTCCCCTAGACTAGTTGCATAGTGTGGGAGAATTATTGACCCGTGGAATAAATTGATACGCTGATAGGCCAGCCCGTCAGTTGTTCCTTCGGTGCCAATGGGCTCCTAGTGTTGTCCATGTGCTATGACAAACTTTTACTGGTGGGCTCTGGAAACCTGATTTACATCTCTACACACCCTGCGTGACCGGAGGTGGCAGGGTCCCCCATGCTAGTTGCATAGTGTGGGAGGACTATTGACCCGTAGAATGACTTGATAGGCTGACAAGCCAACCCGTCGGTTGTTTCTTCAGTGCCAATGGACTCCTTTGTGTTGTCCATGTGCTATGACAAACTTCTTCTAATGGGTTCTGGAAACATGATCTGCATCTATACACCCTGTGTGACCGGAGGTGACAAGGACGTTTCCTAATTAGGGTTCAACCTTTTAATAATCACAATCGCTACTCACACCCTAAGCATTCAAATCGTATAGACTCATTTAAAACACAGCTTATATGCATTAATAAAGAGTAAAAATATGTACGAACTCATTTTTTTCAACATATGTTTCCATTATAGTCACACATAGTCACCATCAAAGAGTGTCTGCATCTTAAATTACGCAAAAATGTCATTATTATGTGATCTTATTCTTTTATACAGTAAAAATGTTTTTTGAAAAAAACGAGTTAATTTTCATAGAAAAGTATGTTTCAAGTAAACTATGATCATAAGCATGGAAACCAACCCAAAAATGAAAGAGACAAGAAATTTATAAGTTGTCTGCTGAATTTATAAGTTTTCCTATCATAGAAATAGATTAAAAATGTTACTAAAATATTCTTTGAGACTGAAACAGTAGACTCACGAGATAAGGAATTTCGGATTTTTGATGAAAGATTAAAAATGTTACTCTAAAAAGGCATATCCTCCCACCTACCGTCAGGTGTAGTATGCACAATCTTCAGGGAAAATGTAGTTCTCAGAAATTAAATTTATATAGTCCCCTAACATGTAGGATAAATAATTATATGCGTGGGTATCATGCAATGATAAAATTTTGAATGAGTGCACAGTCAGCTCCATGCCTCCATTTGTACAACATTATCACGGTTTTCCACCCACTCTGAATTTTCTACTAATTTTTATCATGTTGCACCATACCTCATTGATAGAAAAATAAATAGTAGCAAGGAAATAATTCCATGCATCTTAATCAGGTTTGTGATCGGATTGATTTCTTCCTGGATTGTGATTGAGCGGGCCAAACTCCAAAAAAAAAGTATATTCGGATGGATCCGTATCAGTCAACGTCACTTAGCCGAATATAGTTATGGGTCAACATCGTTGCTCTCTCTTATGCTCGGCCAAAAAGACGTTGGACGCTTCGATTAGACACAATCACATGGCGATGAAACCTAGGTGCTATGGTTTTCCACTACAAGTCTGCTCGGGACCTTGTTACTTGCAACTTTTTTGTTCGACCGCGCCTTCAGAGTCAGATCTCTTTTCGGTTCGGCCTAGTTGCCTAAGTAGACATCTGCCATTAACCATCGTGGCCAGATAATACGACAATTGGCGCCACTTGGCCAACTTGCGGACACCACTTGCCAACAGGGGCAGGACACGTGGCGTCTGCCTATTGTTCCCTAACATGCATTAACTACTCTAACTGTATAAAACCGAAAAGAACTCTCTAGAGGAGGATAGCCACACAAAAAAAAAGAGATAAAAACTAAGATGGAGCAGGTTTTCTTATATTTATAATACACCAACTCGAAAAAACACATTTTTTTCCGAGAATATCGATCCCTTTCATTAATATCAAAATAGTTATACATAAAAGTATGGTTAAACCATATGTATAAAGACTAAACTGTTGGAGAATTAAGGTTGGGCTTGGCCCATCGTTGGATATTGAAGATTGGGCTTTGGCCCGTTATGAATGTTGCAAGACTTGTGCAACGTACTATGAGCTTAATGAATCCTTAACGTGTAGTTAATGTTAGGATGTGATCTCACTCAATTGTGTTTTGTGTGAATGTGAAATTAATGCTCAAAGTAGATGGAAACGTTGTGGATGGGTGACGTGTCACTCGTGTGGAGGAATGCCACGTTGGAAGTGTCCATGTGGCGTAAAAGCTTCTGACTGACATCGATCGATGACATCGATCGATCGATGTCACTTTGATCGATCGATGTCATCGATCGAAGTGGATCAGGAAGCTTCGATCGCTTGGTTGGTCGAATGAAGTTCTCAGTCAGACATCAGTCGATCACATCGATCGATCGATGTCACTTCGATCGATCGATGTGATCGATCGAAGTCTGACAGCAGGCGCAGATTTGATTCTGTTGGCTGGTTTGATTCAAAATGAATCAAAACTTTATCCTCCTCTTTCAAAGTTGAGATCAATCAGGTTGATCCAACGGTGGTGGGGAAAGTAGTTTTAATCTAACGGCCGAGATTTAAACTGTCTTAACCGCTTAACCGAATATGGTTTCCATCCAACGCTCCAGGTTTAAACCTGATAATCTATCTTCAATCTAATGGCTGAGTTTAAACCGTCCTAATCTGGATAGGAGGTTTTAATCCAACGGCGTAAATTAAACTTCGGTTTTGATCCAACGGTTACGGTACCTCCTACTCTCCTATATAAAGAGGGCTAATGGCTCTTTCATTAACACACCACTTACAAGCAATCAAGCATAAAATCATTCTGCATTCGTAGCACGTGAGTCTTGCATATCGTCCGGGAGAAGTCAGGACACTCTAGAGTTCGAAGGAGTTCAAGTTCAGCAGTGCCGCTCAACTGAACAGGTACCCGTTGTATCCTGGGAGACGATTGCTCATACCAGTTGGGCACAGTATACCGGAGCAATACGTCTTAAGGACAGAGTCCTTGACTCGCCCGGGTTTGATTTATTTTGTTGTTTCATATGCACACAGTGTACGACTGCGTCTTGGTACAGGATTGATTGTGCCAACAATCTTAAGACGTATTTCGATTCAATTATATTCTGTACCTTTTTGTTTATTTACGCAAAGGCAGTTTCGTACTGTTTTGCAGTCTCTTTCTACTCATTCTTAAACCTGTGATAGTTCTGATCTCTACGTTTTGATCAAACTGAACAGGAATGGAGAACGAGAGCTCAAACTCTGTTCACGGCTTCAATGGTGCTCACTCCGTGTCCGCACCAGAAGGGGCAAACAATGTTGCTGCCGGACCACAGATTAATGCGGTTCCGTTGGCACCTACTGGAGGGCCTCAAATGAATCCGGCTGCCACTGCTGCTCAGGTGGAGAAGCCGGAGAAATTTGCTGGAAGCTTCTTCAAAAGGTGGCAGCAAAAGATGTTGTTTTACCTCACTGCGTTGGGGTTGGCCAGAATGCTCAGCGAGGATCCACCTGTGGTTGAGCCTGTGGAGGATCAACAGCAGAATATGCAGAATGCCTTGGGTGCTGAGGCCTGGGCATACACAAACTTCTGTTGTTTAAATTTGATTCTTGGATGCCTAGATAATTCTCTCTATGGCATATTTTGTACTTTTAAAACTGCAAAAGCATTATGGTTGGCTTTGGACAAAAAGTACCGCACAGAAGATGCGGGTACTAAAAAGTTGATAGTTGGGAAATTTCTCGACTATAAAATGTTAGATTCCAAAACTGTAATTTCGCAGGTGGAAGAAATACAGATGTTGGTTTCTGAAATGGAAGAGGAGGGCATGACGCTCAGTGAATCTTTCCTAGTTGCGGCTGTGATTGAGAAGCTGCCTCCTTCGTGGAGGGAATTCAAGAGCTATCTCAAACACAAGCGAAAGGAGATGAAGATGGAGGATTTGATAATCCGTCTTCGGATTGAGGAGAACAACCGTCGCTCCGAAAGAAAGCCATCCATGTCTTCTGGTCAAGCCAAAGCCCATGTTGCTGAGGCAAAGAACAAGAAGAAGCATAACACTTTGAGTGTGAACTCCAAGGGCAAGGAAATTGCAAAGAAGTTCACAGGTAAGTGTTATAACTGTGGTAAACCAGGGCATCGAAGCAGTGAGTGTAGGAAGCCCAAAAAGAATCAAAATCAGAATAAAGCGAAAGCAAATCTGGTCGACGCAATGGATGACCTGAATCTCTGTGCGGTGGTCTCAGAGTGTAATGCTGTGGGGAACGTACGCGAGTGGTGGCTTGATACTGGCGCCACTAGACATGTTTGCTCCAGCAGAGAGATGTTCACGGAGTATCAGCCCGGGAACAATGAACAACTTTTCATGGAAAACTCGACCTCCTCGAAGATTGAAGGCGAGGGCAAAGTTGTTCTGAAGCTCACATCAGGGAAGCATCTGACTCTGCAGAATGTGCTACACGTCCCTGATATTCGGAAGAATTTAGTATCTGGATCTCTTCTAGTCATGCATGGTTTTAGACTAGTGTTAGAATCCAATAAAGTTATTCTTTCGAAAAATGGCATGTATTTGGGGAAAGGGTATTTGTCAAATAGGATGTTTAAATTGAATATCATCACTATTATACCCAAAAGAGATTTGCCCGCAGAGGCTAATAAAATTGCTTCCTCTTCTGCTTACATGCTTGAATCTTCTTGTTTATGGCATTTTCGTTTGGGACATGTTAATTACAAGTCAATACAACGTATGAGTAATCTTGACTTATTGCCCAAACTGGACTTTAATAACAAAGGAAAATGTCAAATATGTGTTGAAGCGAAGATGGCAAAGGCGCCATTTCCTTCAATAGAAAGAAACACTGAACCTTTGGATTTAATTCATACCGATGTGTGTGATTTAAAGTTTGTGCAAACAAGAGGAGGTAAAAAGTATTTCGTAACTTTTATCGACGATTGCACACGATACTGTTATGTATATTTGCTAAGTAGCAAAGACGAGGCCCTTGATGCTTTCAAGGATTATAAAAATGAAGTTGAGAATCAACTTAGCAAACGAATTAAAACAATTCGTAGTGATAGAGGTGGCGAATATGATACACCGTTTAATGAATTCTGTTCAGAAAGTGGCATTATTCATCAAACGACTGCACCATATTCACCTCAATCGAATGGTATTGCTGAACGCAAAAACCGTACTCTAAAGGAGATGATGAATGCTATGTTGATAAGTTCGGGTTTATCTCAGAACTTGTGGGGGAAGCAATCCTCTCAGCCAACGTCATTTTAAATAGAATTCCATCTAAAAAGATGGATGAAACCCCATTCGAGCTTTGGAAAGGCTACAAGCCTAGTTACAAATATTTGAAAGTGTGGGGGTATCTGGCGAAGGTTGTTGTACCTAAACCAAGACTAGTTAAAATTGGGCCTAAAACAATTGATTGCATATTCATTGGTTATGCAACAAATAGTAGTGCATATCGTTTCTTAGTGCACAAATCAGACGTTCCTGAGATACATGAAAATGTTGTCATGGAATCGAGGAACGCAGTATTCTTTGAAAATATCTTTCCAAAGAAAGACAAAGAAAGTGAAGAAGCTAGCTCAAGTAAGCGAGTGCGTGAGACGACTCCTCAAGATACTGAGGAAATACGTCAAAGCAAACGAGCCAAAATACCGACGTCTTTTGGACCAGATTTTCTAACCTATATGGTAGAAAATGAGCCAAGGAGTTTTTCTGAGGCTATGTCAACTCCAGAGGCTCCATTCTGGAAAGAGGCAGTTGACAGTGAAATAGACTCGATTCTTCAGAACCACACTTGGGAGTTGGTTAACCTTCCACCTGGAAGTAAACCACTTGGTTGTAAGTGGGTTTTCAAGAAGAAACTGAAAGAGGATGGGTCTATTGAAAAGTATAAAGCCAGGTTGGTAGCTAAAGGCTATCGACAAAAGGAAGGCTTTGACTTCTTTGACACCTACTCACCGGTGACTAGGATCACTTCTATAAGGATGCTAGTTGCAATTGCTGCAGTCTATAACTTGGAAATCCATCAGATGGATGTAAAGACTGCGTTTCTGAATGGTGAGTTGGAGGAAGAGATTTATATGGAACAACCCGAGGGGTTTATGGTTCCAGGACAAGAGTCTAAGGTTTGTAGACTCGTTAAGTCCTTGTACGGGCTTAAGCAAGCGCCTAAGCAGTGGCACTTGAAATTTGATCAAGCCATGTTAGCTAATGGTTTCAAGATCAATGAGTGTGACAAGTGTGTCTATATTAAGAGCACACAGAATGCATATGTGATAGTGTGTCTCTATGTAGACGACATGCTAATCATGGGAAGTACTCGGGACATAATCTTAAACACAAAGAAGATGTTGACGAGAAACTTCGATATGAAGGATATGGGAGTTGCCAATGTTATTCTAGGAATAAAGATTTCTAGGATGACTGAGGGACTCGTGTTGTCACAAACACACTATATTGAGTCTGTCCTAAAACGGTTCAATATGGATGATGTGAAACCGGTAAAGACCCCGCTCGACTTAAGTATACACTTAAGAAAGAATCGAGGCGAACCTGTTGCCCAGTTGAAATACTCTCAGGTAATCGGGAGTCTGATGTACATAACGAATTGTACAAGACCAGACTTAGCTTGTTCAGTAAACAAGTTGAGCAGATTTACGAGTAATCCAAGTGATGATCATTGGAAAGCTCTTAACAGAGTAATGAGGTATTTAAAATACACAATGTATCATGGATTACATTACTCGAGATATCCAGCAGTATTGGAAGGATACTGCGACGCAAATTGGATATCAGACAGTAAAGACTCGAAATCCACCAGTGGATACGTGTTCACGGTTGGTGGTGCTGCTGTGTCGTGGAAATCCACGAAACAAACATGCATAGCTAGGTCCACTATGGAAGCTGAGTTCATAGCGTTGGACAAAGCTGGGGAAGAGGCTGAGTGGCTTCGGAATTTTCTGGAAGATATTCCGTGCTGGCCTAAGCCAATTGCTCCTATTAGCATACACTGTGATAGTCAGTCAGCTATAGGACGTGCTCAAAGTAGCATCTATAATGGTAAGTCACGACACATACGTCGAAGACATAATACCATTAAACAGTTGATCTCTAATGGCGTGATTTCCATAGATTATATAAAATCAATGGAGAATCTTGCGGATCCGCTTACAAAAGGCTTGCCTAGAGATCAGATGTCAAGATTGACAAACGGAATGGGATTGAAGCCCATAATGCATGAATATTTGTAATGGTAACCCAACCTTGTTGACTGGAGATCCCAGAATCTTGGTTCAATGGGACAACTAAGTTATGAAGGTTCAGTAAGCACTTACTCATTCCGGCTGGTAAAAGTGTTGTCTGCAGAGATTTCAGGATAAGCTAAGGCTTTTAATGATATCCTATATCTTGATACGTCAAGTGGAGTATGGCAGAATACTCTTGATAGGAATCACCTATGTAAGTGTGAAGTGGGGCCGCTTCTATGAGAAAGTCTGGGTGGCAAGATTTCTCTAAAACACTTTCTGAAACCAGGTTGTTCATGGCCAAAACGAACACAACCATGAGTGTCATTGTCTTGGTTCACAACAAAGGCTGACTAGTTCAAGACATCAAGTCACTACTTAGCCGAGTGGATCCGATGATACATCACTAAGAAAGGTTCAAAGCCAGAAGCTACCTCTTCTGATGCAATATTTTCTTGTCTGACTTCTCCTCAGAGTTTGCATAAGTGTCTGCATTAATTTCCATTCATGTGGGGGATTGTTGGAGAATTAAGGTTGGGCTTGGCCCATCGTTGGATATTGAAGATTGGGCTTTGGCCCGTTATGAATGTTGCAAGACTTGTGCAACGTACTATGAGCTTAATGAATCCTTAACGTGTAGTTAATGTTAGGATGTGATCTCACTCAATTGTGTTTTGTGTGAATGTGAAATTAATGCTCAAAGTAGATGGAAACGTTGTGGATGGGTGACGTGTCACTCGTGTGGAGGAATGCCACGTTGGAAGTGTCCATGTGGCGTAAAAGCTTCTGACTGACATCGATCGATGACATCGATCGATCGATGTCACTTCGATCGATCGATGTCATCGATCGAAGTGGATCAGGAAGCTTCGATCGCTTGGTTGGTCGAATGAAGTTCTCAGTCAGACATCAGTCGATCACATCGATCGATCGATGTCACTTCGATCGATCGATGTGATCGATCGAAGTCTGACAGCAGGCGCAGATTTGATTCTATTGGCTGGTTTGATTCAAAATGAATCAAAACTTTATCCTCCTCTTTCAAAGTTGAGATCAATCAGGTTGATCCAACGGTGGTGGGGAAAGTAGTTTTAATCTAACGGCCGAGATTTAAACTGTCTTAACCGCTTAACCGAATATGGTTTTCATCCAACGCTCCAGGTTTAAACCTGATAATCTATCTTCAATCTAATGGCTGAGTTTAAACCGTCCTAATCTGGATAGGAGGTTTTAATCCAACGGCGTAAATTAAACTTCGGTTTTGATCCAACGGTTACGGTACCTCCTACTCCCCTATATAAAGAGGGCTAATGGCTCTTTCATTAACACACCACTTACAAGCAATCAAGCATAAAAGCATTCTGCATTCGTAGCACGTGAGTCTTGCATATCGTCCGGGAGAAGTCAGGACACTCTAGAGTTCGAAGGAGTTCAAGTTCAGCAGTGCCGCTCAACTGAACAGGTACCCGTTGTATCCTGGGAGACGATTGCTCATACCGGTTGGGCACAGTATACCGGAGCAATACGTCTTAAGGACAGAGTCCTTGACTCGCCCGGGTTTGATTTATTTTGTTGTTTCATATGCACACAGTGTACGACTGCGTCTTGGTACAGGATTGATTGTGCCAACATAAACTACATCACATTGCTATCTACATCAATTCTACAGGCCTTCAAAAGCACTCGGCACCGTTGCTGCATAGTCCTGACAAAATGAGCTGGGGGATTTTGTTCCACACACCATCATGTCTTGCTTTTAATCTGCAATGCCATACACCATAAGCAATTTTCCGGAATACATATTTCCATTCATACTCATTTTCAAAACGCATTATTTACTTGAGCATCGGAGGGTTTTCTCGAAACAATAATTCTGTAGCCTCTAACATTGTTAAATCTGTGTAGATTTCTGAGAACATTTATTCATAGCAACAAACTACGATGAATTTGACGACGTTTGTCATCTGGGTCATCTATGACCTCAGTGAAGATCCAACTTCACTATTGGCTATGTTATGTTAAAGGTTAGATCTAATTGAATTTCTTTCGAATGACACTACCTTTCTTCCTTGTTCGCTGGTCGTCACAAGTTTTTTCAACACAATATACATATCTTGTTGTTGGTTTTTTTTTTTTTTGGGTGGGCAATCATATTCATTCGCTTTGTACTTTAATTTGGAAATTTTAACACAGCCTACTCATTGCTCTTCCAGCGACCTTCTTTGATTTTTCAATACATCAAAAGTATACACAAAAATCAAGTGTCGGATATCCGACACATATCTAAATGATGGACCCTTTATTTTATCAATATAAAGACAAAGGGGCACGTAAAACAAATTAGATATATGTGTATGGATACATCTGGTAGTGCGTAATTGCAAATAATTTTTAACATTCTTCTTATGAATTGTATTTAAGAAATTATAAACCAATATCCAATCCTAAAATGACATTAAAAGTAGCAAATTTTTTAGATAGATGTTAAAGATAACTACAAGCTTATCTTTATTATAAAAAAAGACATAAATCGTTTCATTTTTTTAAAAAGAATATTTTAGTCTAAAAAACCATTAGTCTAGAAAGGTCATCCTCGGATATCGAAGTCTTTAATACACTTATAATTAAAATGTCTAACATAACTACCAATTAAGTTACATCTTACAATTAAATATACTGAGGTCTTCACTACATTTTCATCTTCGTGAGAAGATGAATAAGAAAATGACAACTCATACCACCCATCAAATTTTCCAATGGAATTTTCTATCCAATTCCTCATTTTAAAAATTTGTTCTGAATATGTAACTGTATAAAATTAATATATGTTATATGTAAGAAATATTTAAAACTCATATATAACCTATAATAAATATGCATAGTTATATGGCGGATTGGTTGGTTATCTACTGATGTGATCATGGCGGAATTACCAGCTAATTTACGCAAGGGCTTAAAGCCGACTTTGGAAAGAGATAGAACGACAAGAACATTATCTTATTGTGTTACAGACTTTTGTCTGTGACGGGTATAAAGGTCGGATGTACGCAACCACACCAATATGTTAAAAACACACATTGGTTGTTTTCCGATTACCCATAATGATGAGCCAAACTCCAAACTGTCTCGATCAAAATGCATTTATGGAGGCAGGGGTTGAGTTTTTCTCTAACTTTTCTCACTAATTTTTATTCCCTCTCCTTACACGGATGGACCACACATATTTTAATTCTAGATTAGGCCAAGGAAAGTAGAAATAAAATAAGAGAAGGAACACATCTTATTATGAATATTGATACAGCAAAATGCAATATATGCTTCTTAAAAATAACAACACACATTACAATCTCACTTGTCTTTCTCTTTATGAAAGAACAAGCAAATTTAGTTCAAGATACAAACGACTCCCAATCAGCTACTAATACAATATCACCTAGATAGTTTAAAACCATAAGATAATTCTGAACAGCTAAAAACACTATCCAGATTGTTTTATTTAATGGAAGATTGCATGGATCTATCCAGCGAGAAACTGGATTCGCTTTATAATTATAAAACATCAACAGAGAAAAGAAGAAAAATCCCATAACATGAGCAATCTTGATTGGAATCAGATCTTCCCTTGTCACCGGTGGACATTTGCTTGAGTCACATATATATTTTTTAAGATAATGGCGCAAAAGCAATACAGAGATCCAAATCTGATACACAAGAAATAAAAAAAATATTAAATAAAAGCAGTTGTATCAAAAAGATATTACACAAAATTAAAAGAAAACATACATACACGTGAATCTAAAATCATCATCGTCCAATGATATTTAGTTATTCTTTTGAATTACATCACTCACACACTAACATATTATATCCCTATTATTATGTCAGTTATGCAGGTACATATAGATTCGAAGGTCTTATTGGAAGCAAACTCTCCATCCCTTGGGATAGAGGTATTGTCTGCCTGTCGCTTATCCTCCTCAGACCCTAGCGATAGCTTTTGATGTCGTTGGTATATACCGGGTATGATGATGATGAAGAAGCTTGACAATATTTCTGAAGGGAAAGAGTAAAAGAAAACATAAAAAGTGCTGGAAATAACTAACTTTTCTGATGAACAGGTTTACTTGCCTGGTACATAGGAAACTATGAAGAAGAAGAAGGTAGTCAGGGAGCAGCCGTGAACTCAAAAGATAGACCAGATCCATGAAACTTCTCCTCCATCAGCTTTTCCAACCTTTGAGCCATGTCAGGAGTCAGATAGTTAACCCAGTCCCCCACTTCCCCTTTCCTAAAGAAGGAGCTGTTCTTAACTCTAAGAGCATTCTTCCTTTCTCCAGTTTTGTTGATCTCTAAGCTCTTGAGTTTCTCAAGGCTACACAGCTCTATTATTTCCTCAATAACTCCATTCTTCTCTTCCTCTTCTGAGAAAGAAAATCCCAAGAAATCTGCCAACTTCTTCAGAGAGGAAACTGTGTGTTTCCTCAGATCTTCATACTTGATGAAGAATATCTTCTCATCATTCTTTGAGCTTGCATTCCAATAGCTAAGGGTGTGATTCCAAAAGGGACCAAAAGTTTCAGTTCCCTTTAGAACACACTCAAATGCTTCCCCCACCGGGAGAGGTTGGTTGCCCGTAAACTGATTTTGAGATGCAAAATGCCAGAAGGAAATGAAACAGTCCAAAGGGTATCTGCACATGTAAACAATCTTGCATCTAGAACTCAAAATCGATTTAGCCAGGCAATCATAGTTTACATGTGTGGAAAACATTCTTGGAGTGGGCATGTTTTCAATATCAAGATGTTGCCCATCAAGCTCAAGGTGCGGCACCAGATCTTTGGGGTTGGAGGTGAGCAGAGGGGTGTGTTGCACCGAGTGATTGTTGCGGTTGACGATTGAGTAGAGAAGTGCGCTCATCCAAGTGCTGCCTGATTTAGGCACGGAGGCTAACATAATATCGGTGTCTTTGGCTTTGAAGTTTGTTTCATTGAAGATGAGAGATCTTAGCACTGGAATTGGATACCATGTTCCTCTGTAATTCCGTAGATCCATTTGGGACCAACACTTTTGTTTCGGAAGTCCTTGGATGAGATCTTCAATCTCCCCTTTCTTCTTTTCGTCTTCAACAATTGATGACTCAAAAGACTGCATTTTCTCTTTCCAGGTTTCGGAAAAGTTAGTGTATGGTATGTGGCTTCTCTACGGTAACAGATTTCTTGGTTGTTCTTAGTTGCAACAGATATGCTGATATATACCTAAAATATAAATCTTCTTCTATTTTAAAATTATATATAAGTGTGTATATATATATTAACAGCGACGTTTTGTTGGACCTTAATTCTTTATTCTGCCATGTGCTTATCATGGTCCCAAAACAAAGAAATGGTGGTTCGGCAGTTTTACCCCACTTTTCATTTTAATACCGATGACACATGAAACACTTTACGTCTTTTTTGGGTTATAATATGAAACCGTAATGTCAATCGTCGATTGTTTCTCCTTCCTTCACGCATACCTTTAAAAAAAAAAACAAGAACAAAAATAATTCGACACCTTCCCCGAGCTTTCATGTATGTGCTTGTGACAAATTTAGGTCATTGAAGATCTAGACTGACAAATTTGAATCAATTCTCCGACATTGATTCAAAACTTGATCGTATACAAGATCAACCAAGAGCAAAATGACAGTTGCATCGAAACGAATTGAAGAGAGACACAAGAAAATGTGAGAAGATGAAAATTCTTCTTCAATGAGAGAAAAATCCAAGAATTACAAGATGTAAAACTGAAAAACTAACTTCTACAACCAACTACCTTCAACTAAATATTCCCCAACTGCTACCATCCGGTAACTACCTCATATAATTACAAAAATGTCCTTCTGGACCTAAACTGACTTCTAACTTTATAAGGGACAAAACGGTCATTTCACACATTTAAAACAAGACTCCCGCTACTACGCGTCTTCTTCCTCCTCCATTCAGTTGCAGCTTCCTCTGCCCTCTTTCTCACCAACTTCATCATCAAGATTCTTAACTCAACATGTCAAGCATCACGTTGTTAACTCAGCAGTCCGTTTCTCTCGTCCCTCCAGTGATCCTGCAACTTCAATTGGTGAAGATGCGTTTGTTTGTCTGCCAGCCGTATGCTCACTTCATTTCTGCTATGCACCCCTTCCTGCACTGCTATGCTGTGATCACCATCAGCTTTATCACCCCCCCGCAAACCTGACTGAGCAAAGACATTACAAGCTCCCAAAGCCTCAGTCAGGTGGCACAATCTCTTGGCATCAAGTGCCTTGGTGAATATGTCAGCCAACTGTCCATGGGTCCTTACAGGCATAGGTTTGATCACTCCTTCTTGATACTTCTGTCTGACCAGATGACAGTCAATTTCGATGTGCTTGGTCCTCTCATGAAACACAGGATTCTCCACAATGTACATTGCACTTTTGGAATCACAAAACAGCTCAACTGGGTGTGTCTGAGTAATCCCCAAGTCACTTAGCAGATAGACCAGCCACTGCACCTCACAAGTGGTTGCTGCCAAAGCTCTATACTCAGCTTCCGAAGAAGATCTACTTACAGTCGTTTGTTTCTTCGCCTTCCAAGACACTAGTGCACCTCCAAGAAACACGCAAAAACCTGTTATCGATCTTCTAGTTTCAACACATCCGGCCCAATCAGCATCCGAAAAAGCCTTCAACTGAAGATCCCCTCCTTTAGGAAACAGTAAACCCTGTCCAGCAGTCCCTTTTATATATCTCAATAGCCTATGAGCTGCTCTTAGATGACTCTCAGTAGGACAATCTAAAAACTGAGACAACTGCTGGACCGTGTATGTAATGTCTGGCCTAGATATGGTTAAATACAGCAACTTCCCAACCAGACTTCTATAGCTTGACACATCATCAATCAACCCCGAATCATTATGCTGAAGTTTGAGATTCTTCTCCATGGGACTCTTCACAGGTCTTGCTCCCAGAAATCCTGACTGCTCCAACAACTCACAAGCATACTTTCTTTGGCTTATGACAAGCCCCCTCTGTGACCGTGCTACTTCAATACCCAAGAAGTACTTAAGGTCACCAATGTCCTTGATCTGAAAGGTAGCATGTAAATAGGTCTTGAGATCTTGAATTGCACTAAGAGAATCACTGGTCACAATAATGTCGTCCACATATACTAAAACTGCTAAAAAAGCCTCAGCCGTAGTTTTGATGAACAATGTATGATCATTAGAAGACTGAATAAAATGCTGTTGCAAAAGGGATTGGGTTAGCCTCTCATTCCACTGCCTACTGGCCTGCTTTAGCCCATAAAGCGACCTATGCAACCTGCAAACAGCATTGGGCAACTGAGAATGAACTCCCAGGGGCAAGTCCATGTAGATCTCCTCAGTGATTGACCCGTGCAAAAAGGCATTGTTTACATCCAATTGGTGCAAGAACCATCCCTTGGATGCAGCAAGAGCAAGAACCAAACGAACTGTGGTCATCTTGGCCACAGGAGAAAACGTATCAATATAATCAATACCTAGTTGTTGAGTATACCCCTTAGCCACTAAACGTGCCTTGTGTCTTTCTATTGAACCATCTGCCTTATGCTTGATTTTATAAACCCACCTACATCCAATTGGTATCTTGTCTGGAGGCAGTTGCACCACGGACCAAGTGTGGTTACGTTCCAGTGCCTCTAATTCAGCTTGCATTGCCTGCTGCCAGCAGGCAGACTGTGATGCTTCCTGATACGAGGATGGCTCCCTGTCTACACTAATATTCAATATATACGACCTATATTCAGGGGACAGGGAAGCAAACGACAGATACTCATGAATAGGATGTTTAGTGGAGTATGAATGAGGAGAAGAGCGAACCAAGGATGGAGATGCTGAGGATATAGAATTGCAATAATAATCTTACAAATAGGAGGGTGGTTGTCTATTTCTGCCAGGTCTTGTAGGAGGTATTGTTGAAGATGTAGGATGTTGTGACACAGGCAAAGCTGGAGAGTTTGTAGATGTTGAGGATGGTGGAGACATAGGCGGATCAGGTGAGATAGCAGGAAGAGTAGCACTGTAGCCTTCATTCACAGGAAAAGTTGGATCTGTGCTTGTAAGATCTGAGGACACTACAGGTTGAGGAGGAAAAAGAGTGGGAGAAGAAGAAGCAGTATCTTGAGACTCATGGAAAGGGAAGATGGTCTCATGAAAAGTGACATCTCTAGAGATGAAGATGTCTTGAGTTTGGAGATCTTGAACTATATATCCTTTAGTAGTGTATGGAATCCCAAGAAAGATGCATTTTCTGGTTCTGGAATCAAACTTAGATTTGTGGGGATCAATGTTATACGCATAGGCTTGGCAACCAAACACCTTAAGATGAGTGTAGCGAGGTTTCTGTTTATGCAGCCTTTCATGAGGGGTGTAATGGTCAAGCAAAGGAGTGGGGGTAAGATTAATAAGGTAAGTGGCATGTTGAATACAGAAGCCCCAGTAAGAAATGGGCAACTGTGCTTGAAATTTCAGTGCTCTTGCTACACAAAGTATATGTTGTTGCTTTCTCTCAACCAACCCGTTCTGTTGAGGGGTATAAACGCATGAGGTTTGATGGAGAATGCCCTTTTCAGAATAGAAGGAATTAAGCTTGAACTCAGGTGCATTATCTGACCTGACAACCTTGATGGCTTTATTGAACTGGGTATAGACATAATGCCAGAAACTTACAATGATCTTCTTGGATTCATCTTTAGTTTTCAACAGATAAACCCAAGTGTGTCTGCTATAGTCATCAACACAGGTAAGGAAATATTTTTGATCATACATGGTAGACTCCCTATAAGGTCCCCATATGTCAACATGAACTAAATCAAAGATTTCATTGGAAACTGAATGAGAAACTGAGAAAGGTAATCTTCTTTGTTTTGCCATCAAACAGACGTTACAAGGATTTTGATTGGATGGAATACAAACAGAAGGTTCTATTCTATTTATTTGTTTCAATCTAGGAACAGAGATGTGTCCTAGTCTAAAATGCCAAATCATATCATCTACGGCATCAGTAGACAAACATAAAGCTGAGTGAGAAGAAGGCATGGCTGAGGAGAAAGAAACTGCTGATGAGGATTGTGGCTGTGACTGTCTGCCCTCTCCATGAAACAGATACAGTCTGTTGGACAGGTCAGCTGAACCAATCATCTTGTGGGTGAATTGGTCCTGCAGATAGCAATTTGAGTTTATGAATATTGCGTAAATTTTAGAAGATGTAAACAGTTTCCCCAATGACAAAAGGTTGAATGAGAAGGATGGCACGTGTAGGACATCTGTGATAACAAGAGATGAGTTCAATGTGACTTTGCCAACATGTGTAGCCAAGGCAGAGATGTTATTAGGCATTCTTACTGAAACATCTGAAATGGAAGAATAAGAGTCAAAGACAGAAAGATTGCAAGCAATATGATGGGTAGCCCCTGAATCTAGGACCCATATATTCGAACTATTAGAGAGACACTTACCATCACCCTTACCAGGTTGAACCAAAGCCTGGGCTGACATGACAGCAGGTTGCAAACCATTGCTGGCCCCCTCTCCAGCAGTTATCCCATGATGATGGCCATTTTCATTCAACAGGCCCATCAGTCTGTGGTACTGCTCAGTAGTCAGAGTGTGAGGGACCGCCTTAGACCCATGGGACTGCACTTCTACACTACCCACACTCTCCACACTCACTGTACCAGGGCTGTCATGACACCCTTCAACCATATTAACCTGAGGTCTGGGCTTATAACCGGGGGGAAAACCATACTTTTTGTAGCATTTGTCCACAATGTGTCCCAACATACCACAGTGCGTGCACACAGGCCTTTGTCCCTGATAACCTCTGCCTTTGCCTCCTCTTCTGGACGACGTCCCTTGAGATCTTGGAGCATAAGCATTAGCAGTGAATGTATTAGCCACCCCTCCAGAATCAACCATCAACACAGAGGGATTATTGGAGAACTGTTTATGATTTCCACCATTCATCACTTTTCTTTCAAATTGCAGCGCCATCGAAAACACACTAGCAATACTTGGCAAGGGAGACATGACAAAAACTTGAGACTTCACGGCATCGTACTCACCGCTTAATCCTTTCACAAATTTGATCACGTAATCCTCATTCACAAACTCATTAACTTTCTTGTTCACATCACAGGAACATGCATTACAGGAACACTTGGGAATTGGTCTAATAGCAAGCATTTCTTCCCAAATCATTCTTAATTTTGTAAAGTATTCATTTACCGATTTGTTCTCCTGCCTCACAGCGTAAAATTCTTCTAAAGCTCAGACAAACGAAACGGATTACCACTACCAAATCTAAGAACAAGATCCTTCCATACCTCATGTGCAGTTTCAAACCACATAATGCTCTGCGCTATAGAGGAAGTGACGCAGTTTTGTATCCACGATTGCACCATACTGTTCACCTGATTCCACGCCTGGTACTTAGCATCCTCCATGGAAGGTTTTGCCATCGTACCGTCAATGAAACAAACTTTGTTCTTCATGGTTAACGCCATTTTGAAAGCTCTACTCCACGAATGAAAATTGTTGCTGTCTAGCGGTGGTTGTACGAGTATTGCGGCTGGACTTTCGTTAGGATGTAGATACAACGGATTTCGACAGAGGATTCTCAGGAATCACAGAATTGCTCGACGTACTTCGAGTGGTCGTCATTACTCGCGATCACTTAAAAGGTAAAAGAAAAATTCACGAAGAACTCACAGCGATTACAAGATGTAGCGCTCTGATACCATGACAAATTTGAATCAATTCTCCGACATTGATTCAAAACTTGATCGTATACAAGATCAACCAAGAGCAAAATGACAGTTGCATCGAAACGAATTGAAGAGAGACACAAGAAAATGTGAGAAGATGAAAATTCTTCTTCAATGAGAGAAAAATCCAAGAATTACAAGATGTAAAACTGAAAAACTAACTTCTACAACCAACTACCTTCAACTAAATATTCCCCAACTGCTACCATCCGGTAACTACCTCATATAATTACAAAAATGTCCTTCTGGACCTAAACTGACTTCTAACTTTATAAGGGACAAAACGGTCATTTCACACATTTAAAACAAGACTCCCGCTACTACGCGTCTTCTTCCTCCTCCATTCAGTTGCAGCTTCCTCTGCCCTCTTTCTCACCAACTTCATCATCAAGATTCTTAACTCAACATGTCAAGCATCACGTTGTTAACTCAGCAGTCCGTTTCTCTCGTCCCTCCAGTGATCCTGCAACTTCAATTGGTGAAGATGCGTTTGTTTGTCTGCCAGCCGTATGCTCACTTCCTTTCTGCTATGCACCCCTTCCTGCACTGCTATGCTGTGATCACCATCAGCTTTATCATAGACCAACTTTATAAAGTAAATAAATAATTTTAGTAGTTATTCATTAATTAGTAAAAATATAATAATTTCGACGGATCTCATAGTTTAACAACTCAATATTATAACTTTTTTATAATTAGTTATCGATCACTATAAAATTTGTCAAAGATTTATGTTATTTAGACTCAAGTATCAGTGTCGGATATTAGACATATATCTAAGTGTCCGACCCTTTATTTTATAAATATAAAGATAAAGAGACATGTAAAACAAGTTAGATATAGGTGCATGGATACATCTAGTAGTGTGTAATTTGCAAATAATTTTTAATATCTATGGTATACAATGTATTCACGAAATTTGAAAACAATGTCCATCCTAAAATGATGTTAGAAATGTTTTAGATAAATGTCGAAGATAACTACAGGGTTATCTTTATTAAAAAAAAAGGACAATTAAAAATAATGACATAATTCGTTTCATTTTCTATAGAATATTTCATTTGTCAAAAAACCATTAACCGATGTCACAGGGGTGGGGGAACCATTAGTCTACAAAGTAGTAGAACAGATTCGATCAAATGGTTTGATACTTTTATTCATCTCCGTATGCAGCATAATATAGGTACAATAATCTCCTATACTATGAAAGTTTATCAATCAAATCAATATACATTAATCTTCATTTATACTAAATCAATCAACATTTATGTTGATTGATTTTACATTGACGTCAGTCTCCTTTCTTACACTCCCTCTCAAGTTGAGTAAGTAGATCGCCAATGCTCAACTTGCTCAACTCTGAGTGAAAAACTCATGCCGGAACTACTTTGGTCAAGATGTCAGCTAACTAGTCTTCCGAGCGTGTGTATGGAAAGGTCACTGCACCTTCCTCGAGTTTCTCCTTGATGAAATGTTGATCGACTTCCACACGCTTTGTTCGGTCATGTTGTACAGGATTCTCCGAAATACTTATAGCAGCCTTGTTGTCGCATCTGATCTAACACGTCATCTTCGGTCCAAAGCCCATGTTTGTTAAAAGTTTCTTTATCCAGAGAACCTCAGCTAGTCTTCGAGCGATCCCTCATAATTTGGCCTCAACAGTTGAAAGTGCTACTATCTTTTGCTTTTTGCTTTTCCAGGTAACAAGATTTCCACCGACTATAGTGACGTATCTAGTTGTTGATCTCTTGTCATTTGGGTTTTCAGCCCAATCAGTATCAGTGTATGCTTAGATTTCTATATAACCATGTGTCTGGAAGAAAACTCCATGTCCAACCGTTACATTTAGGTACCTCACTATTCTCAATGCAGCTTCCATATGTATCTTTTGTGGACAATGCATGAACTGACTCACCACCACAACTGCATATACTATATCAGGTCGAGTGTGCGAGAGATAAATGAGTTTTTCTACCAGCCTCTGTACTGCCTTGATCAACACTTGCTTCTCCCTTGACTACTTGTAGTCCATGATTCATCACTATCGGAGTTACAGCAGGCTTATAATCAAGTAATCTCGTCTCTACCAAAAGGTCCAGTATGTACTTCCGCTGATAAATGAAGATTCCTTTCCTTGACCTGAATACTTCTATTTTCAAGAAATATTTGAGCTATTCCAAGTCTTTAATCTCGAATTCTTGGAACAGTTTATTTCGTAGTCTGGTCATCTCTTCATGATCACTTCCAGAAATGATTATATCATCTACATAAATGTTCAGACATGTAATCAATTTCTCTCTTTTCTTCAAAAATAGTGTGTGGTCTGAGTTGCTTTGTCTATATCCACCTTCTTTCATGGCTTTGGTAAACCTTCCAAACCATGTTTTTGGGTACTTTTTTAGACCATATACCGCTCTTTCAACTGGCATCCTTTTCCTTTGCTGAACCCTGAAGTAACCTTGGTGGTGCTTCCATATAGACTTCCTCTTTTAGGTCTCCGTGTAGGAAAGCGTTTTTAACATCGAACTGGTACAATGACCATCCTAAGTTTGGTGCTACTGAGAACAGAATCCGGATCGTGTTTATCTTTGCGACTGGAGAGAATGTCTCTAAGTAGTCAACCCCATATGTCTGAGTGTACCCTTTAGCCACAAGTCTTGCTTCGTATCTCTCTATTGTGTCGTCAGATCGGTACTTTATTATAAACACCCATCGACATCCTACAGGTTTCTTTCCTGGTTCCAGCTGGAATTTCTCCCGTGTTCCGTTCTTCTCTAGTGCATTCATTTCCTCTTGCATAGCCTGTCTCCATTTTGGACATTTCTGTGCTTCTTCCACGCTTCTTGGCATGTCTGTTTTATGTATCGAGGCAGTGAAACACTTTGCTACTGTATATAGTCTCCCCCTGGCCATATTCGTCACTGGGTACCTGGAATTCCGAGGTTGATATTCTGGCTCGTATCTCACGGGAGGTACTCCGCGATTTCGTCTTGGTGGAAGAACATACCTGCTAGAATCTTCAACCAACTATTTAGAGTTTTCAGTAGGACCAGAGAAAGAATTATCTTGTGCCGGAGAAGAATTAAATGCCTCACTAACCTGAGAAAGAGACTCGGCCGGAGTTGAATCTGAGTGTGGAGCCAAGGTACTGGACTGTCTTTTGTTATATGAATATGGTCCGTCGGTTTGGCCTACTTGCTCTGTTGGGTCTATGCAGGAAGACTGGGACTATGCAGCCAATCTAGCGAGTCAATCCTGTATTTCTTCCCCTGGCTGCTAGATTGGGTTTGAAAGTAATACTCTGTTTCGAGAAAGTCACAGTCTATTGTTATGTAGAGACGTCGGGATATTGGGTCATAACATCGATATCCCTTTTGGTGGACATCGTATCCAAGAAAAACACATTTGACAGCACATGGTTGAAATTTATTTCTGTGGTTTTTGGGGATATGAATATAGACAGAGCACCTAAAAATATGAGGGGTCAGCGTGAGCGTACTGGGTACCGGTATATGTTCAGTGAGTGTGACAAGAGGTGTACGGAGGTCAAGGATTTTTGTGGAGAGACGGTTCATGAGGTAGACGGTGGTAGCAACTGCTTTAAGCTAGTAAGATTTGGGAACTTGTGATTCGAGCATAAGGGCACGTGTAGTTTCTAGGATGATCATGTTTTTTCGCTCGGCTACGCCATTTTGTTGTGGGGTATCCGGGCCGATAGTCTAGTGGATTAAGCCTTGAGTGTGAAAGACTATTTTATTTGGTTACTGATGTATTCGTCCCCATTATCAGACCGAAGAATTTGTATATGGCTATGATATTGAGTTTGGACAAAGTTATAAAAGTCTGTAAATTTTGTAAAGACTTCTGATTTGTGTTTGAAGAAGTAGACCCATGTCATGCGTGTACAATCATAAAAAGAGTAAGAAGTAAATATCCCTTCGGACTTGGCGACGGAGAGGGACCCTATAAATCAGAATGTATTAATAAAAAGGGTATCAAACTTCTAGTAATATTCAAAGGAAATGTTTTATGATGAGTTTGGCTAAGATGCAAGTATTACATGAAAACTGATGATTTTTTACTAACAAGTTTAGGAAAAAGTTGTTTTAGATACCCCGAAGAAGGATGACCCAGACGTCGATGTCATAGCCAAGCATGTCTATCAACTGTCCCGTGAGCAAACGCTGCGGCCCCATGGTGGTCCACTTCATCAACAAGGTTTCATTACGCTCAGAACCACGCCCAAGAATCTTCCCCGTCCGAATATCCTGCAGAAGACAAAAAGTGGGGTAAATCAGTACATCACAATTGATTTCTTTAGTAACGTGGCTAATGGACACGAGTTTATGTGATAGAGTGGGCACATAAAGACAATTAGTGGGTCGAAGCGTGGGAGAAATATTAATATCACCACTTCAACTGGTGAGCGTCCACTGTTTGCAGTTTGGATTACTGATTTTTTTAGGATGTGCTAAATTTTGAAAGTCCGTTGGGTCGAATGACATCGTATCAGTGGCCCCACAATCAAACAACCACTGTGGAGTTTTACCTGTAAAGTTAGGGTTTTTTATACCTGCATAGATTACATTGGAAATGGATCTAGGGGTATTACTAGAATTTAGAAAATTGAGGGTTTTATAAAAAAAAAAAAAAAGGCGGTGGAAGGGTTTTATTACCTTTCTCTCCCACCAACCTGTCACCTGTCCCCATCACTTCAGCCGCCACCTTTATTGTACCTTCCATCTCCTTCTTTGTGCGATTAAGCTCTCCCCCTACGATGGCTGCAAACGGTTGAGGCTCTGTGCTGGCAGCCGGCTGCTTGCTCACATATGTTGCTCAGGCAACTCCCTTCTTCCCTATTTTTGGCTGTCCGGCCACTAAAATAATTATATGGAATTGAAAAATTAAAGCAACTATGAACTAGAAACCAAATAAAACATGAAAAGAACTTTTTGTTGAAATGAAATGAGTATATACTAAGAGTTCTATCTATCTAGATTATTCAAAGATTACATTAGGTTAAAAGATAGAATATTTATGGTTATCAACCTACGATGATGTTGATTGGGCTAGTTGTCTTTTGACCCTCTAATTGTTTATTTGGTCTTCCTAGGCAATTCACCTAATTTTTAGAAAATATAAACAAACAACTATATCTCGTCTTCAACAAATGCATAATACAGGACAATGGCTTACACTACATGCGAGCTCAAGTGTTTCCGAGTTTTCTTCTGTTTTGCATATTCAGCGGCATGATCATATTCTAGTGTATTGTGATAGCCAATCGGCTTTGTATCTAGCTCTTAATATTGTTTTTCATGAACGGATAAATAACATACAAGTTGATTGCCATTTTGTTTGCGATGAATTTATGTTTGTCTTATTGTCCATCTTGTGTGTGTCTAAAAAACCATTAGTCTAGAAAGGTCATCCTCGGATATCGAAGTCTTTAATACACTTCTAATTAAAATGTCTAACATAACTACCAATTAATTTACATCATACCATCAAGTATACTGAGGTCTTCACTACATTTTCATCTTCGTGAGAAGATGAATAAGAAATGAATAAGAAAATGACAACTCATACCACCCATCAAATTTTCGAATGGAATTTTCTATCCAATTCCTCATTTTAAAAATTTGTTCTGAATATGTAACTGTATAAAATTAATATATGTTATATGTAAGAAATATTTAAACCTACATGGCGGATTGGTTGGTTATCTACTGATGTGATCATGGCGGCATTACCAGCTAATTTACGCAAGGGCTTAAAGCCGATTTTGGAAAGAGATAGAGCGACAATAACATTATCTTATTGTGTTACAGGTTTTTGTCTATGACAAGTATAGGGGGTCGGATGTACGCAACTACAACCAATGTGCTGAAACACATAGTGGTTGTTTTCCGATGTCCCATAATGATGAGCCAAACTGTGTCGATCAAAATGCAAGTATGGAGGCAGGGGTTGAGTTTTTCTCTAACTTTTCTCACTAATTTTTATTCCCTCTCCTTGCACGGATGGACCACACATAATTTAATTCTAGATTAGGCCAAGGAAAGTAGAAATAAAATAAGAGAAGGAACACATCTTATTATGAATATTGATACAGCAAAATGCAATATATGCTTCTTAAAAATAACAACACACATTACAATCTCACTTGTCTTTCTCTTTATGAAAGAACAAGCAAATTTAGTTCAAGATACAAATGACTCCCAATCAGCTACTAATACATTATCACCTGGATATATTAAAACTAGAAGATAATTCTGGACAGCTGAAAACAATATCCAGATTGTTTTATTTAATGGAAGATTGCATGGATCTATCCAGCGAGAAACTGGATTCGCTTTATAATTATAAAACATCAACAGAGAAAAGAAGAAAAATCTCATAACATGAGCAATCTTGATTGGAATCAGATCTTCCCTTGTCACCGGTGGACAGTTGCTTGAGTCCCATATTTGTTAAAATAATGGTGCAAAAGCAACACAGAGATCCAAATCTGATACATAAGAAATAAAAAAAATATTAAATAAAAGCAGTTGTATCAAAAGATATTACACAAAATTACAAGAAAAACACACACACGTGTACCTAAAATCATCACGGTCCCATAGCGGTGCTACAGCTGTTGATCACTATCCCGTGATAATTAGCAAATGATATTTATTTATTTTCAACATAATAAGAACCTTGACAGTTTTAAAGGAAAAGAGTAAAAAATAATTAACTTTTCTAAGGTTGAAGCCCAACCAGTGGTCCCTCCCACACCCAGTTCCAAAAATAGTGTAGGGATGTAAATTAGGCACCTAATGGCCCGCTAGCATAAGTTTGATTATATACACAGTAGTCTGCATTAAGAGCCCTCAGCACTGCAGTCAAGCCTGCAGGCCAAGGAAGCTCCCACACAATACACTTGGTGGAAAGGGGCTCTCTTGCCTTTGGCAAGAATTGAACTCCTGACCTCCCCTTCGAGAACTTCTGTCCGGAACCAGTTGGTGACATAATTAACTTTTCTTGTGAACAGGTTTACTTGCCTGATACATGCGAAACTATGAAGAAGAAGAAGGTAGTCAGGGAGCAGCCGTGAACTCAAAAGATAGACCAGATCCATGAAACTTCTCCTCCATCAGCTTTTCCAATCTTTGAGCCATGGCAGGAGTCAGATAGTTAACCCAGTCTCCCACTTCCCCTTTCCTAAAGAAGGTGCTGTTCTTAACTCTAAGAGCATTCTTCCTTTCTCCAGTTTTGTTGATCTCTAGGCTCTTGAGTTTCTCAAGGCTACACAGCTCTATTATTTCCTCAATAACTCCATTCTTCTCTTCCTCTTCTGAGAAAGAAAACCCCAAGAAATCTGCCAACTTCTTCAGAGAGGAAACTGTGTGTTTCCTCAGCTCTTCATACTTGATGAAGAATATCTTCTCATCATCCTTTGAGCTTGCATTCCAATAGCTAAGGGTGTGATTCCAAAAAGGACCAAAAGTTTCAGTCCCCTTTAGAACACACTCAAATGCTTCCCCCACTGGGAGAGGTTGGTTGCCCGTAAACTGATTTTGAGATGCAAAATGCCAGAAGGAATGAAACAGTCCAAAGGGTTTCTGCACATGTAAACAATCTTGCATCTAGAACTCAAAATCGATTTAGCCAGGCAATCATAGTTTACATGTGTGGAAAACATTCTTGGAGTGGGCATGTTTCAATATCAAGATGTTGCCCATCAAGCTCAAGGTGCGGCACCAGATCTTTGGGGTTGGAGGTGAGCAGAGGGGTGTGTTGCACCGAGTGATTGTTGCGGTTGACGATTGAGTAGAGAAGTGCGCTCATCCAAGTGCTGCCTGATTTAGGCACGGAGGCTAATATAATATCTGTGTCTTTGGCTTTGAAGTTTGTTTCATTGAAGATGAGAGATCTTAGCACTGGAATTGGATACCATGTTCCTCTGTAGTACCGTAGATCCATTTGGGACCAACACTTTTGTTTCGGAAGTCCTTGGATGAGATCTTCAATCTCCCCTTGCTTCTTTTCCACTTGAGCCATTGTTGTTGGTATGACAGAATGCATGTCCTCCTTCCTTTAAGTACAGGATTGAGCAATGTGTGATCTGGGTTTTTTTTTCCTTTGTCTCCTGTGAGAAGAATGCTAGTTAGTGAACTGCAATTGCAATTAGTACAAGAATATACATACATACATACATACATATTTATTTATATATATAACGCTTTGAATTCAAAAAATAGAATTAAAACACAATGAAGTACTTATAACAATGTTGAATTTCATTATGCTTTTTAAAATTGTGTCTAAATCACTATGATCATTCTTTTAAAATAGAGGAAGCAAGGATTTTTGCATGCGAGGTCCATAGCGATATTTTTTTTCTTCCCAAATTAAATAGTGTGTAACTAGTGCATAATGAAATGATGACATAAATGATTTACATGTAAAACGAAAAAGATGGTTGTTGATCATAAAAAATTTATATATAACTTATATTACTTAAGTAACTAGTCTACTAGTCTTATGAAGTCTTTTGTAATTTCTAGTAAGTTGTTGCTTTATTATGTGTCTTCACTCAAAGTGATTAGAGAGATAATGCACTCATGATCAAGACGAACATAGACGACGAAATCGAATGTTCTTAATGGAGTATGGATGCATGTCCCAGCTTTGTTTCATTATCCTTTTGTTAAATAAACGAATCAGATGCTCCTATATCTCCCAACTGACCAAAAAAAAAATATTGGATAGAAGCAAATAACTCTTCTTTTAACAATGAGCTTGGGATTGGTTTGGACTTGATATGCTAAATCAAGAAGAAGAAAACTTAAGAGTGTTGCCTTCATAACCGCTACCAACACGCTAACCATTCAAATCACGTAGATCCTTGTAAATAACACTCCAGTTTTTACCGGTTTGGGGTCAATTCACTCACATTTCCCTCACACCCTTTCTCCACTGCACGCCACGTGGTAACAGAGGATGGTAGGCTAGATAAGGACTGACCCACACATGGGCGTATGAGGGAGGGAGGGTGTTATCACGTGGCGTGCGGTGAAAAGAGAGGTGAATGAAATATGGGTGATGTGATCTCACTCGTTGCTACCTAGCTACCGTCAAGTGTATAAGTTTTCCTATAATAAAAATATATTAAGACATTTTACTCTGAAAAGGCGTATCCTCCCACCTACCTTCAAGTGTGATATGCAAATCTTCAGGGAAAGTGTAGTCCACAGAAATTAAATTCATATGGACCCTCAGACATGCAGGGTCAAGAATTATATGCGTGGGTACCATGAAATGATGAATTGTGGCTCACACAGTGATCAGCTCCATCGATCTATACACAATTATTACGGTTTCCCAGCTACTCTGAATCTGGTGGGAACTTGAATATTCAATTCTGAATTTCCGTTTTCTTGCAAAGTTTTACCATGTTGCATGATACGTCAATGGCAGAAAAATAAATAGTTCTTATGACATTAACCTGCATGCCGTCACAACCCAAAAACCCAAAAGCAGAGAGGGGGGGGGGGGGGGAAGAAAAATATGCAGAAGACGAAATGAGCAGGATCACGATGTTTTATCTACCGTGAGATTCTTAGTTTATATAAGTTTTTTACTATTTCAACCAAACAGACTGGTACTTCCTGTACAACTGATTTAATGCAAAAGGCATAAGGTCATCATCGTACTGATCGTCCAGACCTAGTATATCCCAATGACAGCAAAAGCTATCGTTAGGGTCCGAAAAAGGTAAGCGGTAGGCATAAGGTAGTTTCCCGTTTATCTTACCATGGATATGCCCTGCCACAATCGCGAAGATAATCTTAGAAGCAAAAAGTGAAATCCCTCACTTCGGGGTTTTACCGTCTCAGCCTCAGTATCATGTGTGGAAGATATAAATCAGGAGTCCAGCAGCCTCCTAGATTGTTATCAAAAATAATCTGATCTCACAAGCTTTTTTTAATTTTCCTTTTTTTAAGCAAATCGAAAAGTTCGAATGAAAAAAACTCCTCTCTAGAATTTTCTTAGATACTACTATTAAGATTAAGACGTCATAATCCACTGAATCAGTCTAATTGGCCTATAATTCTTAGAGACTGTCAAAGCTGCAGATGAAATGGGGCAGAAGTGGTGCAAAGATCTTCGTGTGGCAGATGTGATGACAGATCATGGTGAAGAAGAAAAGGGTGAGTGAGGTGACTAAGGGCATGTGGATCACAGGTATGGACGGTTGGATACGGTTGTGATTGAAGGAGAAGAATTGCCTTCAACACGCAAGAAGAGCGGGCCAGCTGAAGAAGAAGAAGGCGTTGAGCAGTTGGCGGCAACTTTAAATAGAGTGTGGAATGGACCATTGTGTCCTTTGTAAAATAAACTAGTGGCAGTTAGAAATAAGGGTCTTCTTGTAATTTCAAGTATTTTCCTCTTCTTCGTTAGGCAGTTAGCGAACGTTGCTATATAAGCAATTAGCTGGAAACTTGTAATTGAGTTTTGAATTCCAGATATTTTGAGTGGCAGTTACCAATTATTTTCTTCTCTCTCGGCTAATCCTTCATCTAGCATATTGTTTATGTCTTGGATTCAATCGATTGTTTCGATCAGTTTAATTGATTGATTGAAATGTTCTTGATGTTTTGCTCTTCACATTGAATTTTATCATGGTATCAGAGCATTTCTTCTTTCTATTTGTGTGATTGAAAGCTTGATATTGTGTGATCATGGCATCCACGTCCGCTTCCTCTGCAAACACTCGAAGCACAGAGAATCCAGCATCCAATCCTCTTTATCTGCATCCGAATGAAAGTCCTGCTCTGCCGTTTTGGTTCAGCCTCCACTTAATGGACACAATTTCCATTCCTGGAGCAGGACATTGCGTATGGCGTTGACGATTAAGAACAAAATGTGTTTTATCGATGGAACTTCACCGAAGCCTAATGAAGATGATGCAAATTTTCTTGCGTGAATCAATGCAATACCATGGTGCAATCGTGGATCCAGAACTGCGTGTCACTAGCGATTGCTCAGAGCATTATGTGGTTCGAATCTGCCAATGATGTTTGGAAGGACCTAACATTGAGGTACGCTGGAGGTGATCCGTTCCGTTATCGGATTTAATGGAGCAATTTTATGCAGTGAGCATTAAGGTACGTCCATAAATGAGTATTTTACAAAATTGAAATCTCTTTGGGAAGAGATGTTGATTCTGAGGCCAATACCAAGGTGCTCATGTAGCAGGTGTACTTGTGATATTGTTGGAAAAGTTAGTAAGTTTGTGGAAGGAGATTTCGTCATTAAGTTCATAAAAGGGTTAGTGCTGAATTCGATCCCGTAAGGTCTCAAATATTTGTAATGTCTCCATTGCCTAGTATTCAACTGCTTTTTCTATGGCATTACAATATGAAAGGAAAGTTATGATCACTAACGTGCAACCACAATTCAATAATACTGCCTCTGCTTTGATGGGTAATAACGTTGGAGAGTGTGATCCAGTGAGTTTTGCTGTCAGCGGTTTTAATCCAGAGGACAGAGTAACGGGATTCAGAGGAAATAGCAGAGGCATGAGTAGAGGTTATCACAATTTCTCTCAAAGACCTGTGTGCACTCATTGTGGAATGAGTGGGCACACAGTTGAAAGATGTTACAAAAAATATGGGTATCCCCCGGGATTTAAGGCTAAGCCACAAGTGAATATGGTGGATGTGTCTAGCCAGGAAGTAAGTTTGGCGGAGGGACGTGAGTTCCAATCAAGTGTGATGCAGAACTCTCAACAGAACGTGCCCATGCCTATGTTAACGGCAGAACAGTATAGTAAACTGATGAATATGCTGAATGAAAAGGATGATGGCAAAGCAAGGACCCGCTTCTGAATCCATAGTTGCTCAACCTGCGGTCATGAGTGCCCAGCTGTGGTGAAGTCTGGTGAGTTAACAGGTCAGTTGCCCTTCCAATATACTTAACATATGGATATTAGACTCAGGAGCAACTAATCATATTACTTGTTCTTTGTCACTCTTTGATTCTTGTATGCCTGTTGAAGATGTATTTGTCAAAATGCCCAATAATGTCTCAGCCAAAGCCACCCATTCTGGGACAGTCACCATTGGTCCTGACCTTGTGCTCACGGATGTTTTGTATATTCCTGCTTTCTCTTCAATCTTCTCTCAGTAAGCAAGCTAATTCTGGCTTCTCATGTTTGTGCTCACTTCTATGATGAACATTGCATTCTTCAGGACCAATAATCCAAGAGGAAGATTGGTTTAGCTAGACTAAGGAATGGCCTGTACTATGTCATTGGCAGTCAGAAGGTGCCAAGGGCAGAAGTTACTTCTTCAGTGAGCGCAACTTCTTTGATTGAGAAGTCCTTGCCTGTTTGTTTTTCTTCTTGTTCCCACTGTAACTCTCCTTCTATGTTGTGGCACGTTAGGCGTGGTCATCATCTAGACCAAGAATAAGAGAAATAAATAAAGTGGATTCTTCTGTTATTGTTGATGATGTCATTCATACTGTACAATTTGTCCCATGGCTAAGCAGAAGAAACTGTCATTTCCTGTCTCCATGTCAGTCTCAAATGCTTGTTTCGATTTGTTGCATGTTGATATATGGGGACCGTACAGGGTGCCAACATTGTTTGGGCAGACCTACTTTCTTACCTTGGTTGATGATAAAAGTAGGTTCCACTTGGACTTATCTGTTAAAAACTAAGTCTGAAGCAAGACAAGTGCTTGAAAGCTTTTACAATTATGTTGAAACTCAGTTTGACAAAAGAATAAAGGTGGTTCGATCAGATAACGCACTGGAGCTAGCTCCAAAACCAGTTCTTTCTACAAAAGGGCATTGTACATCAGAAGAGTTGCCCTTATATACACCCCAACAGAACGGGCTTGTTGAAAGGAAACAGCAACATATACTAACTGTTGCCAGAGCTTTAAGGTTCCAGGCCAGCCTTCCTTTGAAATACTGGGGTTTTTGCATACAACATGCCACATATCTCATAAATATTCTGCCTACACCAACCTTAAAACCAGAAAACACCCTTTGATGTTCTTTACCATAAACCTCCGCAATACACTCATCTCAAGGTGTTTGGGTGCCATGCTTTTGCTTATATGCAGAACCGCACAAAGGAAAGTTAGACCCCAGATCAAGATCATGCGTATTTCTTGGATTTCCTCTAAACACCAAAGGCTATGTTCTTCAGGACATGAACACTACAGATATATTCACCTCCAGACATGTTATCTTTCATGAGCATACCTTTCCATTCTCAGATACAGCATGCTTGCTCAATGAGCCCAATAGCACTGTTGTTACCTTCATCGTCCAATACAACCATTTCGCCTCTCCTCAGACCCACCAGTGGAACCATGACCACAGACACTCCCTTCAACGCCATGCCAGCCTTCAAAATACTTTCAGCCCTAATATATCACCTTATTCACATTCTCCTTTGTCACCAGTATTGCCTCCTTCTCCGTTACCATTCTATCTCCACTACAGAGCCTGACAGACCTCAACTTCTACCTGACTTACCTTGCAATGCAGTCCATCCCAGATCAACCAGACAAAAACACAAGCCATCTTACTTAAATGATATTACTGCAATGTTCTCACAAATGCATTTCCTGTGGTCTGTTTCTTCCACTCTGCATCCCATTGAACATTCATTCTCTTTTGATTTGTTGCATCCTGAGTATAAACATATGCTTTGAATATTGGTTTGCATTCTGATCCTGTTACTTATCAGGAGGGCATCACAGCAAGAGTGCTGGTGCCAGGCTATGCAACAAGAATTGGATGCTTTGAAACACTAACTACACTTGGTCTTTAGTCTCATTACCCTGCAGAAAGACTCCAATCGGTTGTAAGTGGGTTTACAAGACCAAGTATAAAGCTGATGGATCTGTGGAGCGTTATAAAGCCAGGCTAGTGGCCAAGGGCTTTACGCAGCAGCTTGGTATCGATTACACGGACACATTTTCGCCCGTAGCGAAGTTAACAACGGTTAGACTGGTGTTAGCCTTGGCAGCAAGCAAGGATTGGTTTATCCATCAGCTAGACATTAATAACGCATTCCTCCATGGTGATTTGACTGAGGAGATTTATATGGAACCCCCGCCAGGATTGCCAGTTCCAACGCCAAACACCGTTTGCAAGCTGCGCAAATCCTTGTATGGACTGAAGCAGGCAAGCCGACAGTGGAACGAGAAGCTCACACAATCTTCTTCATCAAGGTTTTAAACAATCTGCACATGATCACACACTCTTTATACGAGACACGTCTGATAGTTTTATCATTGTGCTTGTCTACGTTGACGATGTCATCGTGACTAGCCCCTCACTGCCACTCATCCAACAACTCAAGGCCTATCTGCACCACACATTCCAAATCAAAGATCTTGGCCCTTTAAACTACTTCCTAGGCATTGAGGTTGCTAGGTCAAGGGGGGGCATTACTTTATGCCAGAGGAAGTATGCCATGGAGTTATTAGACTATACAGGGTTCCTTGGAGCAAAACCAGCCAAAACGCCCATGGATAAAGGGGTAAAACTGCAACACAATGATTCTCAAGGTGTTGAGGATGTGACTAGGTATCGGAGATTAATTGGTAAACTGCTGTATTTGACTATCACGAGACCAGATATTACATTTGCAGTACAACAGCTATCTCAGTTTTTAGATTCACCCACTGAAGCACATCTGAAGGCATCACATAGATTACTTAGATACATAAAGGGGACTGCAGGTCAAGGACTGTACTTTCCTAAGAACACAGAATTGAGGCTTAAGGCGTTTGCGGATGCGGATTGGGCTGGATGTCAAGAGACAAGGAGGTCAGTCACAGGTTTTTGTATGTTTTTGGGGGATGCGTTAGTTTCCTGGAAGGCAAAGAAGCAAACAACTGTATCACGATCGTCTTCTGAAGCTGAATACAGAGCACTTGCGGCTGCAACTTGTGAGGTCCAATGGTTGTTGTTTGTTGCAGGATTTGAAGGTGCAGCATGAGGCCTGGGGTTGAGTTATTTTTTGTGACAGCAGGAGTGCGTTATACATAGTGGAAAATCCTGTGTTCCATGAGCGGACTAAGCATATAGAGATAGATTGCCACATTGTGAGACAAAAATACTTGGAAGGCACCGTTAAGCCGATGCCAGTAAGGACTAGCCATCAATTGGCTGACATTTTCACAAAAGCTTTGGATGCTGGAAGGATGCGCAATCTGACTGCATCCCTTGGTCTTTGCAATGTGTTTGTGCAGTCAGATTTGAGGGGGGGTGTCAAAGCTGCAGATGAAATGGGGCAGAATTGGTGCAAAGATCTTCGTGTGGCAGATGTGATGACAGATCATGGTGAAGAAGAAAAGGGTGAGTGAGGTGACTAAGGGCATGTGGATCACAGGTAATGGACGGTTGGATACGGTTGTGATTGAAGGAGAAGAATTGCCTTCAACACGCAAGAAGAGCGGGCCAGCTGAAGAAGAAGAAGGCGTTGAGCAGTTGGCGGCAACTTTAAATAGAGTGTGAAATGACCATTGTGTCCTTTGTAAATAAACTAGTGGCAGTTAGAAATAAGGGTCTTCTTGTAATTTCAAGTATTTTCCTCTTCTTCGTTAGGCAGTTAGCGAACGTTGCTATATAAGCAATTAGCTGGAAACTTGTAAATTGAGTTTTGAATTCCAGATATTTTGAGTGGTAGTTACCAAATTATTTTTTCTTCTCTCTCGGCTAATCCTTCATCTAGCATATGTTTGGTCTGGATTCAATCGATTGTTTCGATCAGTTTAATTGATTGATTGAATGTTCTTGATGTTTTTGCTCTTCACATTGAATTTTATCAGAGACTCTTCCTAGTTACACACCTAGGCAACTAGAGAATATAGTGAAAAACTCAAGACTTACTCACTAACCAACCAACCTTCTATGCGAAATGGCTTACCTTCCCCTGATGTCTAATTGGTGACTATTCAATTGCTAAGCTAATGTAAAAAAAAGAGGTAATCTAGAAGTAATCCACATAGATGCATACTGCCCATCGGGCTTAAATTGACCCAGACTCTTTCACCACCATTATTTAGACCCTCAATTTTAAAGTATTGCACGGGTAACTACGTGGCATCTATCTATCTAGTAGTCGAGGACGGATACAAAGAGAGGCACAAGGGACACATGGCCCCCCCCCCCCCACCTTCCTAATTTGATGTTGACCCTTTGCCTTCCTCATTTTATAGCACTCTTTGGTATTTCTAAATCATGGCACATTCTGTGAAGTTTTGTCTCATATAAGGAAATATTAGTTCAGACGGAGATTGAACATATTACCTATTAATCATGAACCTTTTGATATTTTGAGTTAATTCTAATTGTGTCAATATTGAAATATAGTTAAAAACATACGTTATGTTCTATTACTCTCATATAGTTTTTATTTTAAACTTTATAGAATATAATGTTTTAGTAAATTTCAACTATGTCACGATTGAAATAAGTATATATAATGCAAACGATCTGGACATTATAAATGCCATAAATCTTGCCATATTTTGAAGAAAAAATGGCAAGTTTATCGGTAAGAATGGATGTGATTCTTTGTTTGATGATGTTTGTAAGTTTTTGTACAAGAAAAGAGATGAATGCATGAATTTTCCACTGGAAGTGGGAGATCAAGAAAAGAGTTCAAGAAACAACAATCATTCATCATTATTGAGTTGACCTATTTATATCATGATTAATTCACAACTTCGAAAACTGAAGCATTTTTTTTTTAAATGAAACACATACGAAGTTACTTAATTGCATGAAATGTTTGAACTAGTGTGATTCTTTTGTAACATTTGATAAGAAAATAATGATTTCTCTTACAAAATTTTATTGTTGTGAGTTTTCTGAATTGGATACTTTTTGTACTTCATAATGAGTTAGATACTTGTATTATTGACTTGAGATCGAAAAAGTAATTCTCGGATTCATCGGGAAACAAACTCTTTATGTTTGTAACACATGGGTATGGTTGCGTACATCCGACACTCCATATCCCGCCATAGCGTAGCCTGTAAGGCAATGGGATATTGTTGTTGTTGTGTAAGAAAAATTTCTCAAACGTTAGTCTACTAAAGAGATATTGTTTATCTCTTGATATATATGCTTTTAAAACTTGGTTTGGATTGTCAATTGCTAGTGCTACTACGTAAAGAGCATTTTCATGTATGCATATAGTAAACAATCAGTTTGTGAAATAAAATGCGATGTATTTGTATGAATGGTTTGTTGATTACTTATATTGAGAAAGATTTGATTTGTAAAGTGAAGCCTGATAAAGTTATAAATCGTTATCAAAATACGAAAACCTCGTAGTGAGCAATTGTAGTTTTTAAATGATTTGATTTGTCTTTTGAAATAACAATATTGTTATATCATTAATCAGATGTAAATTGCATATATATATTTTTCTGATAAATTTGCCCTATACTAGTGTTGGTCTATCTGCTAATATTTTTCTGTATCCGTCCATGTTAGTAATTACTCAATAATCAACGAGATATAAATATGGCGGAGAGAAAATATCTGCATCTACAAACTCACCTAAATGACATATTATTATCTCTTGCAAGTTTATTTTTATATGTCATGAAAATATATTAAGACATCATATAGTTACTCCTAAAACATAATAAATTAGGTTAGAACCCCTTAAATATACATAGTGCTCAATACAAACCAAGTTATTTTGCTAAGTAGAAGACGGATATAGCCATCGATGGAAAGTTTTACCAGAATAACTTCAAAAAAAATATTATAGTTTTAATAAAAAATCACAAATTTGGTATGAATTACAAATTTTCAAACAATGAGGACGTCATTTATAGGAGCGTGTCTAAATGCACCATTTAAACGACGTATTAGATAATACCATGTTCTAATACACAAAAACAGTATTAGGAGCTAAAAAAACCCAATACTTTCAAGACGCCTAAGACGTTATTCAGAAAACGAGTTTTTCGAGTGTATTCGACAAAGATGAGACAAAGTGCGGGTCGATTGGTATTAGAACTTGGATCAAATAGCCCACTAAATACCCAACAAACCTAACAAGCCCTTTCTCAAACAAAGAATATACAGAAAACCCACTAATCATTTCGGAGTAAAGCCCAAATCTTATGAATATTCAAATCAGATCAAATAAATATTGAAAAAATAATAGTTATAACAACAATGTAAAACCCTAGGGGCTTCACAAGAGGGTAACAACAAAAACCCTAATTAGCTTTGGTGCTTCTCCTGAAAATATTGATAACCGGGAAGAAGAAGAAGGAAAGTGAAAAATGGGGAGTGATAGTGACGTGGAAAAGTCAGCACAGAAGGAGAAGGAGAGGAAGAAGCTATTAGCACTTGCGCCGATTGCTAAACCTCTCGCCGGAAAGAAATTAAGCAAACGCACTTTTAAACTTGTTCGTCTAGGTAGTTTTATAGTATTTGTTTCTGTTTTCTGGTGAAAAATTTTCTTCTCTTTGTCAATTGAAATGTTGGGGTTTTCTGGTTTTAGCTGCTGAAAACAAGTGCTTGAAGAGAGGAGTTAAGGAGGTGGTCAAAAGTATCCGCCGCGGTGGTAAAGGGTGAGTCTGTTTTTTTCCTCTTCTGTCGTTTTGTTATCAGCTTTTCTCTGAGTTGAATAAGTTGAAAATACTGTAATTTGTGTAAAAATTTTAGTGGTCAAGTGCGCATACAGATTGTGTTGTTCAACGATAACTCAAAAGAAAAAAATTGAAGAATTCGGTTGCTGAGAAATTTGTTGGAATCTGCTGATTTTAAGTGGTGCAAAATGCTGGATATTGCATGTTCACTTGACTTTTGGAAGAAAGGAACTTTTTTCTTCACTATCTTCTGCTCTGTTGTGATGGGTTCTTGGTTGTGAGGTGCCTGTGTATTCATTATATTCTCAAATAACTTCAAAAAGTCGCATTAATGGTTGGCATAGTGGTTGTCTAACCAGAATATAAAACCATAAGCATTCCAAATGTCTGATGATGAGGGGTTTGAACTGGGATTCCGACTTTTAGATGAAGTCATTTTTTGAGGATGATCTCTTCGGCATGTCTCATATTAATATAATTTTGCAAAATTAGAACTTAATTATGTTCTCCGTTGCAGATTGTGTGTTATAGCTGGGAATATTATCCCCAATAGATGTGATCACACATGTTCCAGTGCTATGTGAAGAAAATGAGATTCCCTACATCTATGTTACCTCAAAAGAAGTAAGCTTCATTTTCAATTCCTTCTCTTCATGGTCATTTGATTGTTTTTGCTGCTTTTCCTGAGGTTTGTATCAGTTCTTTTGAGTCTTTGAAAATTTCTGTCAATTCAAATAATGTAGAGCAGGTGACTCTATCTGATATTTTGCTATATTTTGTGCATTGGAAATGAAGCTCTCTCCCATTTCATTTAAAACCTTCTTCTTGGGCATCCCCCAACCAATTCAAAGAAATTAGAACAAAGACCAACAGGGGTGAGTGTATTTGCTGCATATAAGCAATAACCACATTTCATGATGTGCTTTGATTTAGAGAGATCCTGTGTGCTCAGCATGTTAATTGGCATGCCCACTAAACAGCTGTCTTTACGGCGAAGTTGCCACACTGATTAGGTTTGACCGTATATTACTTTGTAATTTGTCAAGTGAAGTTGCACCGGAACACCACTGCTTATGTCAATTCCTCCATATTGCAACCTTCAAGAGAGATCACTGTCTAGAACATTAACTATGTCCAGCAGGCTCCTTTCCGTTGTATGAAGTACAGATTTGAAATGTGACTTTTTGGTCCTAAAAGTTGGTGCTGTAATTTGCCAGAATGATGTCTTACTCTTCTGGTATATGCTGATTAAATCAAATGGGAAATAAGATGGTTGCTAGTTTAAATTATGAGCTCCAATTACTATTTTGTTGTTGGTGATGTGTTGTACCTTAATTCATTTTTTTTTCCAGATAGAGGGGGGGGGGGGGGGGGGGGGGTCGATGGTAGTTGTCGTATTTAACGTCATTCATGTTTCACATAGACCTTGGGACTGATATTGTTGTGTTTATATGTCATTTTGCTGCATGGTTCAGACAACCCAAAGAAACCCAAAAGAAGGGAGGGAGGAGTGGAGGGATGGGGGAGTAAAAAGAAACAAGAAAAAGCAGATACAAAAAATGATACCCTGTGACGTTGTGTCTACCTATGGTTTTCTTGGTATATGTAAGACTTTTTTTAATATTTCAATCCCACCGGGACACAACCCAAAAGGAGGGAGGGAGGAGAAGGGGGGGGGGGGGTAAAAAGGAAGCAGAAGCAAAAATGATAGCCTATGACATTGTGTATCTATGGATGGTTTTAATTGGTATATGTGAGACTTTTTTAATATTTCAATCAAACCCATCAGGATTCCTGCACCAGAAGCTTTTTTATATTGCAGAAGGCATAAGGTGTTTCCCTTTTTATCTCCCATGGATAATACCCTGGCACAATCGCAGAGGTTGTTGCCATCAATCTGATATCACAATTTCAAGTATCAAAAACTCCTCATTACATATGTATAAAGCAACTCTACTCTTCATCTCCTGTATATTTAAGAATCGTACGTGAATATACATGCCGAAGTTTCTCATGTGCATGGCCAAAAATAACAGAAATGGATGAATTGTTTCAGGATCTGGCGAATGCAGGGGCAACCAAGAGGCCTACCTGCTGCGTTCTGGTGATGACAAAGCCTAACAAAGGGGAGATTAAACAGGAGGAACAAGAAAAACTGCAGTCAAATTATGATCAGGTGGCATCTGAAGTTAAAGAATTACATAACATGTTTTAGACATGCGACATCACTTGGACTTTGTACTCAACTTGTATGCTACTTTGCTAGCTTTTAAGAAGCAATCATTTGAACTGCTGCTGATTCTCTTCCCTTCCACCCCCCCCCCCCCCCTTTCTTTAATGTATTGTAATTCAATTTAAGATGTTTCCCTCTTTACGCTACTTCTAAGATAATCCATTTCTCCTAAAAATTGTGAGGCTTTTGTTTTCTCGTTATATTTGAAACATCTGTCAGAATTTTCTTAATATTTCAAATAAGAAAAGAAAAATGCACCTTCATCGTCGATGATATATGAAGGGACCCGATCTTCTCACCCCCACACCTTCACCCCATTGCCCACCGTCCGCCACGTGGCAGCAAGGGGTGGTGAGGCTAGATGAGTGTCACTCGCATCTAGCCTCACCACCTCTTGCTGTCACGTGACGGGCGGTGGGCGATGAGGTGAGGGTGTGGGCGGTGAGTAGATCGCATCTCATATATGAATCGCGTCCGGAGTCTCGTCTAAAAGAGGACGGGAAAAACATAATTTCTTGAACATATAACAATCCTTTAAGAATAAATTACGAGTCTAGGCACGCTAGTCTTAAAATTTGAGAATGCATCTTGGTGTGATAGATTTTACATTCTTAAGCATAACGAGTAATACCAAAATTTCCTTTATTAAACTAGTTTACGACAGGCACGTACACTAATATTGGAGTTTGATATATAGAAAAAAGTTAAAACAATTTATCTGTTTGCATGTTAAAATCAAAATTATGATGCAGTCACACGTACTTTGGTCCTTTTTTTAATAGTGCATTCCGGATTTTTATATGTTGAGATAAAAAAGCAGAGGAAAGAAGTTTTATAAAATTTAAGGAAAGAAGTGAATATGAGACGTATATATTCAAAAATTAACTACAGCAAATTTGTCATGAGATTTCAAAAAAAATATAGAAAATCGGACGTATAACAAACATCAAGCGGAAAATCTTATGTTCAAATGGAGATGAATGGGGGATCAAATCCTCTTGTTATTTTCTCTCTGTGTGTCTATATATATATATTATATATATATATATATATATATTATAGATATATTATATATATAAGTGGTGGTGTGTGTTGTGTGGTGTGTGTGTGTGTGTGTGTGTGTGTGTGTGTTTGTGTTGTGTTAACTAAAAATAATGCACATGAATTTATTGGGGGAGAGAGGATCAGGGATTTTCTCGTCACTTTTTCCTCCTATACTTATTTTAGTGTACTTTCAGCTATATTCTATTTCTTATTCGTCATAAATTATCAATCTGGATTTTTGTAAATGGGAAAATAGAATTTGTTATTTGTTTTTCCCCCAATAATTCTGTATCTTTAGGAATCCAATGTTGTTTGTTAGTAATGTTTAGGAGTGTTGCTAAATAACACACCGTTAGAACAATATTTTGGAAGATAAGTAGACCAATAAGAAGAAAGAGAACGTGTGAAGACACGTACTTTTACATCTTCTATCCTCTCTATAACACTCCATTTAAAATAAACACATCTTATGTGGACCAATTTTCTAAAAGTATTTTAAATGAACACTAATGATAACTAGGAAATGTAATTAACAAGTGTTTGAGACTACAATTTAATATGACAAGTTACTTATATTGTCATCTTTTTTCCTCAAACAATATAGTCATCTTTTCTTACTACAGTAAGCGTTGTAAGTTAATCAAAATGCATAAAGTAAACATAATATATTCATATGAAAAAAGTATTATCAAGACATTGCATGAGACGTTCAAAAGTACTTCATAATTAAAAAAAGATTCTATAGGTAGTTGACTGGGGATCTCCAGATCTCTTCATCTCCCAAACCATCACTCTCTTCACCAACGTCCAACACGTGCCAGCAGAGGATGGTGGTGAGGCTAGGTGAGGGTCACCTGCATCTAGCTTCACTACCCCTCCTGTTGCCACGTGTCGGACGATGGTGAAGGGGGTGATGGTTTGAGGGTGAGGAGATCTCATCCCTCTCCTTACCCTTTCGGCGAGAGACACTGTTTGTATCCAGTATCACGTTTATTTTTCATTCAGTTTCATAACTTCGTCTAGTGTCACGTATCAATGAGTCATTTTATTATCGTCTGTTCATGACGGGGAATTCAAACGGTATTCAAGAAGCCTTATAATAGTGGGCATGTGAACTCCACAACGCCCATAGAGTGTAGTTCAATCGGTATTCAGGTGATATATTATATCCGAAATAGTCGGTTCAAATCTTGACAATCGTAGTGTGAATGTTTAGATCATACCATTAGCTTTTTATATCAGAGCAAATTTGAACTCATACAACTTGTGAGAACCAAACTGAATCTTTTACTTAAAAAAATGTTGAACGACTTCATTTAAATCTTCTATAAAGTTTTTTGAGGTTTGAATGATGTACGCCTCGGGTGAGGGGTTTGGATCTCTCTTCACCACCCGTACTGGCACGTGTCATATGGAAGAAAATGGGATGAAGAAATTTGGGATGAAAGGATCCGGTCTCCGGATGAGGGTCCATCGAAGGTGAACTTCACAGCAGCCTAACCTGGGCGGTGTGCCCATCAAAGTGCTGCTTTTGAGGTTGTTAGGTTGTCGCCCTGCTCCGTGGGAATATTTGAAGAACATCAACCAAAATTTTGCAGAAGAAGCGATGGAATTGAAGGGAACACCATCTTCCCATGGCTATTACATGCCTGCTGAATGGGAACCCCACTCACACTGCTGGATGGGTTGGCCTGTAAGATTGTTTTTGTGTTCGCTGAATTGCTTTTGTGTTGCTATGTTTTTCATTTTTCTTTTCTGGAGCTTCCTTGAATTTGTCAGATGTTGTATTGTCCTTTGATGAATAAATACACCAGAAAAAGGGATTCGACGAACCCTTTTGTGCATTGCTCTTGCTGCTAAATGGATTCTGTTCATCTTCAATCTTCACTCCCCTCTCCCTTTTGCCTCGTTCGGAATGAAGGAACCACGTTGTTAGATCTTTTACTGATTGAAACTTCAATATTGGTTAACATGTACAATCACTAAAGTGTCTCTTGTTTGGATTTTTTTTAAGAGCTAAAAGGAGAGCTTCAGTCATGGTGTTAGCTTCTTTTTTGGATTTATGAGGTTGTGAGTTTACATGGCGATGGATTTGAGAAAAGGAAAAGAATTGTGCTTAAGTTGTTGGATCTGGTCACGGGTTTGCTTGTTGAAATTTTAGATGGAATCACTATTATTCTACAGTTTGTCCATTCATAGCTCTGTTCAATTGTTACCAAATGCACAACAAAAGTACTGAACAAGTGTTACTGAAAGAGGTACTTAACAAATGTTTATGGTTCTGCATTGCCTGTTATAGATACTGGACTCTGGGACTTTTGGTTTGATAAGAAATCATATTATATCACGATATATATGTGGTTGCTCTGCATGATACTTATTATGTGGTTGCACATTTCCATACTCACACACACCACGCACATATAACACTACATAGTAGGGAACATACAGCGAATGATTTACCGTTGTTTTATACTGTATTATCAAGATTGATTTTTTGGGCTTACTTTTTCTAATTTTTAATGCTTCTGATTTCTAAGAAATGTTCAACTTTCTTGTTTATTATTGCCATGACTTTCGTTTCTCTTTTCGTTCTGGCTTAAAAAGCTGTGTTCATTCATATAATTTTTCCTGATTAAGTATGTTGAGAACATTGTAGGAACGTCCGGATAACTGGCGGAACAATGGTGTGCATGGTCAACAAGTATTTGCCAAAGTGGCATCTGCCATCTCAAGATTTGAAGCGGTCACTGTTTGTGCTAGTACTTCCCAGGTTCTAATTACCCAAAGGGCACTATAAGTTTCCTTGTGCATTCTGTGTCCATGCAGTTTTTGATGAACATTCATATGCACAGTGGGCTAATGCAAGAAGCCAATTGCCTGAGAATGTTAGGGTTGTCGAGATGAGCATGAATGATTCTTGGTTTCGTGACTCGGGTCCCACAGTAAGCTCATTACTTTCTCCTTCAAATTTTACTTTTGATTTTTTATAAATAAAATTTGGGGAAGAGTCAAGTTTTCTGATATTAATGTGTGCTGTGGTAGTTTGTCGTGCGAAAGAATGAATCAAGCTTTGGGGGCCAGAGGATTGCAGGAATTGACTGGAACTTCAACAGCTGGGGTGGTAAGTTGCAGATGTGCCCTCTTTCCTTTTTTTTTTGTCTAAAAAAATTGTTTTTATTGTTTTCTTGTTGAAATTAGATTTTGGCAGGTAACTTGGTGATGCCAAACTCATAGAAGAAGAATAGATATTAAGTTGCAGATGTGCCCTCTTTTCCTTTTTTTTTTGAACGAAGTTGTTTTTATTGTTTCCTTTTATGGGTCATCCGAAAACAACCTCCGTGTGTTTCCAACACATGATTAAGGTTGCGTACATCTGAACCCCCCTTACCCCCATATAGGCGGGGAGCCTCTAAGGCAATGGGGAAATGTTGTTGATTGTTTTCTTGTTGAAATTAGATTCTGATAGGTAGCTTAGTGATGCCAAACTCATAGAAGAAGAATAGATATTAAGGTCTTTCATCTCTCTACTAATTGCTGTATATTGGTATGATCTATAGCTAAATTCTGAGAAGTGTTGACGAAGATCAATCTAGCTTGTTGCCTCATCCTTCATACGATCTTCAAGATTCGCAATGCCAACTGTTGAAATTAGATTTTGGCAGCTAACTTAGTGATGCCAAACTCATAGAAGAAGAATAGATGTCAAGGTCTTTCATCTCTCTAACAATTGCTGTAATGGTGGTATGATCTGTAGCTAAATTCTGAAAAGTGTTGATGAAGATCAATCTAGTTTGTTACCCTCAATCTTTTGTATCTTGAAGATTCGCAGTGCCAGGAGTACTTGAAGACTTGACGCTTCTCTATGAGTTGTTTTCCTTCCTTCTGCAAAAAATAAAAATAAAATGAAAGAAATAGAAGAAAAAAAAAACTGCTGCTCATGTAGTAACGATATTTGAGACAGCTGTTTTATTTCTTAACACTGGGAAATGCATTGTTTCTATCTTTTACGAGTTTAGTTCTTTCATATCCTGAATGGAAGAGGTTAGGAGGCTGTAATAGTTAGCTCTCCCATGTAAAGCATACAGATGGGTGGGGGCCATTACAAGGGTGACAGTAGTGTCTCTATAGTTCTCCATCACTGTATTTTGGTAAAGATCATTGTGCCTGAATGTGCATTTGTGCTCTCCGTAGTCGTTCTTCTTGCCTTTCATCTGACAAGTTAGCTGTGCTTTGATTCTAGTCTTGATGATGGCTGTTACAGAGATTGGAGCCTGGACCTTCTTGTTGCGAGGAAGGTCTGTAACTTCTGATTCCATGATTCCTTTACTTTACCTCTGATGTGTGGCGCAATTCCCATCTATTTTGTGTTTGTTTGGCTTTTAGATTCTGGAAATTGAAAAAGTTCCTAGGTTTCCCCAGTCCATAATCCTTGAAGGAGGAAGCATTCCATGTAGATGGAGAGGGTAAGGTTTCCTCATTGTCGGTTCTTTTTCTTCTGAAGCAAATCTAATACAGTGCACTTGTTTACTCAATTGTTTATCAAAATAATAAACTTCATCAAACCACTGTTTTTCCCATGCATACTATCCTGTATCCTTCCACTATGTCATTCACCAGAAACTTTTGATTGTCTGATTTGAATGTCTAATAGTCAGAATTCGAGTAGTTTAATGCTCAACAAATTGGACAATTTCTGGTGAATAATTGTTCAATTAAAAGATTCTGTATTCAGCATAACATGATTCTGCTACTGCATTAACTTTATAACCTTTTCAATTATATTCTTTTCTGGGCTTTGCTTTTGATCTCTCTGTCTCTTGTACCTTTTTCATTTTATTCTCCAAATGTTCACTATTCTCTTCATGACGGATTGGGTTACTGTAGGTTCTTGTCCAATGAGTGAGAATGCTTTGCGGTATAACTTGGAATAAGGCTTTTACGTGCCTCTTTTGCAGTTCAACGCTTTCTTTGTGCGACGTGTTTGGAAAGATTTATTTTCTGGGCTAGCCTGTGCATTAAATCCTGCTACACATGTTATTTGTGATTGGGCCTACTTTGATCATTTCTTGAAATCTCAATCAAGGTTCTTGACGTGCTTGATGTTTGTGTCAATTTATTTTTCAGGAACCTGCCTCACAACAGAAGAATGCCTCTTGAATAAAAACAGGAACCCTCATTTGACAAAAGAGCAGATAGAGGACGAATTAAAAGCATACCTTGGAGTCAAGAAGTTTATATGGTTGCCTCGTGGTTTATTTGGTATATCTATTTAAACCTTTCTAAATTTTGCGCGTACTCTTCATATTCACACCATGTGTATACTGATTGATTGTGATTGATGATTGTATACTGATTGATTACAAGATGTTTTGACATTATCTTGGGTTTTACAGCTCTGTATCCTTTGTTCGAAGTGGTACATTTGAACTTGATGGATATGGACACAACTATATATGTGAAACTTTATGATACTTAATAGCGCTTGTACATTTGGTGAAAAGATTGGCATATTGAACCTATATTTACTTAATTGTGCTGATTATTGATTATAGAAGTTATTCTTCTTTTTTAAATACAACCCTCTCTCTTTTTCATTGTTATGGTAGTTGTAAACCATCATTGCTGTTTTTTCATGAAATAAAGAAGCAAGGATCATTAACATGATGCCCTTTCTCCCTTTGTACCTTCTTTCATATTCCCCCCTTGTATTCTTAAATTCTGAAGGTAGTGTTCTGAAATTTCCCGAGTTCGGCAGCCGACCCATCTAGAAGGAACAAGACGGGTGTTGTTTCGTCAATTCTTCTGTAGTATTTCCTTTGTGTTTCTTTCCTCACAAATTACAAAAAAAAAAAAAAAAAAAAGTGTTTCTTTCCTCACATAGATTCCTGAATGACTTCAATGTTACCTTTTTTCCTTGTTGCAGGTGACGATGACACCAATGGGCATATTGACAACATGTGCTGTTTTGTGAAGCCTGGCCTGGTTTTGCTTTCCTGGACAGATGATGAATCGGACCCACAATATGAGCGGGCTGTGGAAGCCCTTTCTATTCTTGAAAACACTACTGATAATTGTGGTAGAAAAACTGGAAGTAATCAAACTCCACGTCCCAGGACCACTCTACATGACGGAGGAGGAGGCGGCTGGTTTGGTTCAAGTAAGCTTCCAAACCCGAACCTTATTGAGCACATACTGTATAACTGGAGGTTATATTCAATGCAGTAGCTTGATTTGTTGGTGATGAAAGTTTCTGTTGAAATTATAAACGATTCCGAGGAACTCAAGCCAGACTTTTAAGCTAAAGTTATCTTTGGCGTTTGTGTTCAAACAGGAAGGAGAAGCTAAGCCAAGACTTCCAGGTACCAGGCTAGCTGCTTCTTATGTGAATTTCTACATAGCTAATGGAGCGATCATAACACCACAATTTGGGGACAAGAAATGGGATGATGAAGCTGTTCGCGTCCTGTCCAAGGCATTCCCCAGCCATGAGGTTTGTGATGCTCTATGCATAATGTTTCTACCCAACTGCTAAATATCATTGGGATATTCATATCCAAAATGTGTGTTTAATCTTGACGTTCATAAGACATTTGACTTTTGTGTTCCTTTTGGAGTATTCTTGCTTTGATCTTTGGGAGTGTTTGTTCAGGTGGTTAGGATCGAGGGCGCGAGGGAAATTGTACTTGGAGGTGGAAATATACACTGCATTACACAGCAGCAACCAGCTTGTGTATGAGCAATGTGGCTTTGAGCACTTATCATCCCTGTTAAACTGTTAGGTTTGCTTGACTTGTTTTTCTTTCAAGCTAAGATTTTCCACCACTTATGAAATAGTTGAGCAGACATCAGTCTATTCATACGTGTTCTTAGATATTCGACTTTTTCTTTTCTTCAAATTAAGACACTGCGTTTTTTTTTTCCTTCACAGAATTCATGGTATGATAAATCACCCTCAACTAAGAGTGCGAATGAGTTAAGCGGTTCGGGAAACAATCGAGTTTGACTTAAATTTTTGTTCGATTAGTTCGGTTTGATAACCATTAGCCGCTTAGATTATGATGCGTAAAGAGAGCTTAGTATGGTGATCTGCAGCATAGATATTCAAATCATGTCAACATGTGGGACAGGTATATCGTATAGACGAAACTTCCATCTAATATGATTAGAGGTGTAAATAAACTAGACAATTCGTGAGCTGTTCGTGTTCAATTCGTGAAATAGTTCGTTTGGAAGAAAAGTAAATATCAACGTTATGGAACATGTAATATAAAAATATTTGTTCATATTTATTTAATATTTATAATATATTGTTGAGTCTGCATTATCTTGTTTCATGTTTTAGCGGTCTCGAATCTATTTCGGATAAATTTAATTTCAGTATATGTTTAGCTCAGATATTTGATTTGTCTAGGATTTTTTATATCGTTAGACAGAGCACTGGGACGACCTCGAGTAGGGCCAATCCGTTCGGTTGTTCGGCTCGTTTGGTTCGAGCTCAAGCTCGGCTCGGATAAAAGGTTAATGAACAGAGCTTGAACACCTTTTTCTGTTCGAGCTCGGTAAGTGGCACCATTCGTTTAAGGTGTTCGGCTCGTTAATGTTGTTCGTGAGTTAAACGAACCAAGCTTGAACAAGTAAATATGTTCGTTTAAATAAACGAACAAGCTCGGCTCGTTCGCTAAGTTAAATGAACAGAGTTTGAACAATGCAATGCTCGGCTCGTTCGGCTCGTTCGGCTCGTTTACGGCCCTAACCTCGAGATCAGACGTTCAACTTTTTATTCAAAAATGAATAACAGTTGAAAAAGTAAATAAATAAAGATCTCACTCGAATAAAATAAAAATTAAGAAAAACAGACACTTGATTAGTGGATCCAAAAAATTTCAGTTCCGTCAATCTCCAGACACACCGTACAGAAAATTTCACCTTCATTAAACCTCGAGAGAGAGAGAAAATTGTCGCAGGAGATCTAAAGCTTCTGCAATTTCTCTCGTAACAGAAGAGAAAGGGCAGAAAAGAGCAGACCCACAAGAAGAAAAAGCACCATAGCAATAAGATGGGATGCTCTTTTTCTGGGCTCAACGTCCTGTACGATGCCGTTAATGGCGGAGGTGATGTTTGGATAAATGAAAATCGTTTCAGGATCGTGAGGCAGCTCGGTGAAGGTGGATTTGCTTTTGTATATCTTGTTAAAGAGGTCCCTTCTTCTGATCCCAGTAATCTTGGCCTTGCAAACAAACTCAAGGATTCTTCTCATATATCTGGTAATCTAACTCTTGAATTTCCCCGTAATTCTTGATCATTTAAATGTAAATTTCGGATCTTTATGCATTTTTATTACATGGGCCGTTATTTTATATTTTCACCTGTGTCTAATGTCATGTGATCCGATGATTCAAGGTGTTCAAGTCGTTATTATTTGATATCATTGTTTCTGGAATATGTCACATTGCTGGAACATTTGGATGTAGATTGTTTGAGCTAATGAATTGTTTCCAAGTAATGTGTGATCGTGATGGGTGGATCAGTATTTGAACAATGCATGTGAGGCATTTGCATCTATTCACGTACACAAGCTCACACATTTACTTTATACAAATGGAACCTCTGACTTCATACATATTTGAGATTCAAGAATCTCAGGAATAACCATTAGCTCATTTTTTTTGGTGCTGTCAGCAGCTATTAGGGTAGAAATTTGAAATCATTATGTCCATATCTCTGCTTTATTTGTACTTTGAGTTCTCAAATGTCAGTGATCTTTAATTAGACTTATGCTTTGCATTGAGGCCTTCTTTCTCCTTTTAGGTTTAAGGAAAAACATATGCAGTGAAATCAACTTTTTGGACTGAAGCAGCAAAAAAGCTATTTTGAGAATTGTTATTGAGACAGCCTTGATGTGTGTGCTTAGCAGCGTTATTTATTTCTTTCAACATCGCTGTCTGAAAATTTCGATTTTCGAAAATAACTACTACAGAAATGTTCATGTTTCGGAAATTAATAGTTGAAACTTAGTCCAGTGTTCTTTCAAGATACTAAAGACTGGAGCACTAGTGCTGGTTTAATCAAAGCAAATTTTAACTATGGTTTCATGGAGAATCTGTGTAATGCCAAGACATTGTTATTGCTGGTTATGTATCTCGTTTCCCTTTAAGTTTGTGAATGCTGGTTATGTATCATTCAACTGTAACAGGACTGTTTTTCAGATTTATGGGCTTTTTTGCTTATAAACAAAGGATTATTTAAGATATAATTTTTTTCTTTTCTTCAAATTTGTTGAATTACTACTAGAAATTTCGTTTTTGTTGGTGGTGCTTGGAAAATTGTCTTTTTTAAGTTTGATATTTCAGAGATTGTGTGATTTGAGTTAATAGTAGTTATACTTTTGAAGTTGTTTAGTTCATATCATGGAATTCTTTTTCAAGACTTAAAGTTGTGCCGTTAAAAATACCCGTGTAAAATAAATGGTCAAAGATAGTGCAGGAGTTAGATTTATCAAATATTGTTGTGGCTTAGCGCATCATCATAAGTGAATGTGATAAGGGGTCGAGCAGGGGATGAAATCAAATAAGTGACTGACACATGCTGTTATGCCTCTGAGTGTTCCTTTTGTCATCAGAAGTTTTAGATTTTAAACTGTTACTTCTTGCAGTGGTTGTTGCGACTTTGGTGCTTGTTAGTAATCAAGCATTTTGAAAACGTGCTTCTGGCTAGTAGAAATGACTCAGATCTCTCGTCCACCACCCCTTACATGCACTCTCCACCAGCCCTCAGAAAGACAAAATACGAACAAAAATATCTCATATCTGTTTATGATGAAGAATTTTATTTGCAGATGATGGAACTTATGCAATGAAGAAAGTCCTCATTCAGAATACTGAACAATTGGAGTTGGTGAAAGAGGAGATGCGTGTTTCATCCCTTTTTAATCATCCTAATCTGCTTCCTCTCATTGATCACGCTATTGTTGCAGTTAAGGTGATATTTTCTGAAACTATTCCTTTGATCTGTACTGATTCCTGGAATTTCATGTTCTTGTGTCACTGTGTTCATGGAATAAAGAGAATTTATGTTCTATGAGGTCGCATGAAATTTCCCTAATATCACGCTCTGCAATTTTGTGTTCTAACAAATAGGCGGTAGGTTGTGCATGTATTTGAATGGTGTTGCTCTTTTGCTCTCTGATTTATTATCTCTGCTATTCAGACTTGGTGCTTGATACACAAATCTGATCACCTGTTGCATCGCATGTCCTTTTCCTTTAACGGGAGTAACTGGAAGCTTAATTCTGATATATGATAAAGATAGACAATGATATTTAATATTGACCATTTTTGGAATATATCTGCAATATGGTACTGGAACATGGTTTAATGTTCGACATCAATGTCGCCCGACATTTGACTTTGAGATGTGTATTCCTTGCAAATTGGGGTGTTCAAGTGCTGGTGATCCTGTGTAAATAACAAGTTATCTCTTTGGAGCTTAATATCAATTTAGGTACATTTTTAAAGTGTTAAATCATCTCAATTGTCTTTATGCTGCAAAAAAAAGCACTTTAAAATTGTTCATGACTGCTTATTCATGTGAACTACTTGTTGGGGTTTAAGAGGCATCCTTTAATTGTGTTAACCAGATAATTATCTGGCACAGTATCTCAGATTTTGTTTATGTTATTTTTCTTAAATTATCATTCTATGTTTGATAGGCCTCACCAGATCAGTCTTTCAAGCATGAAGCATATCTCCTATTTCCAGTCCATTTGGATGGGACTTTGCTGGACAATGCAAAAGCAATGAAGGCTAAAAAGGAATTCTATTCTACTCCTGATGTTCTGCAAATATTTCGTCAGGTGGATAAGAATGCATATGCTCTGTCTATCACATAGTTTTCATGACTTTCCTTTGATGCGACTGCTTTGAAATTCTTGTTCTTAGTATTATATTCTCTATCCGTCTTTTCAAATCCTGTAAAAATCATTTCCAAAATCGAGCATTATACTGGAGGATATGATGGTTTCTTCTTCTTCTTTTTTGGTTGGTTTGGGGGTAGGAGTTGGGATCGAGGGCACTATATTCTTGGATTCGCATCTCCTTCTCTGATAGACACACACATCGAGACATGAGTGCGTCGCATCAAAATTGAGTATGGATGGTGGTCAGAAAATTTTCACAAGATGAAATGGTGAATTATTATTATTTTTTTGTTTTGTGCAGCTTTGTGCAGGATTGAAGCATATGCACAACTTTGAACCTCCATATGCACATAATGACGTCAAACCCGGTAATGTTCTCCTTACACATAGAAAAGGACAATCACCTACTGCCATACTGATGGATTTTTGGGAGTGCTCGTCCTGCAAGAAAGCAGATCCGCTCTCGTTCAGAGGCTCTTCAGTTGCAGGTCCCTAGTGGTTTCCTTTTTTTTTTTTTTTTTTTT